>JAADJG010000473.1:0-45835 GCA_012932025.1 Fusarium austroafricanum | reverse complement strand
GACTGGTATTGCTGAGGAGGAGCGCCGTACTGTTGACCGCCGTCGTAGCCTCGGGCTGGGGTTGAAGAGTTAGCCGATGAAACCATGAAACCTTTCCAAACAGAAAAACTTACTATCGTGGCCTTGAGGAGGGTACTGCTGCTGCGGCTGCTGCTGCTGCTGTTGCTGCTGCTGTTGCTGCTGCTGGCCCTTCTCCTTGTTGTCGCCAATACCAAGGTTCTCAAACTCCTTGGCGATCTTCTTGAAGAAAGACATGATGGGCGGCTTCGGTGTCAGATATGCGAAGCCGGAGGGGTTTAGAGGATGTGGAGGAAAGGGAAAAAAGTCAGAGGTAGGGAGATGAGAGAGGGGAGAAGACCGAAAAAAAGCGACCGGGTTCTGTTTATATAATGGAAGACGGCCTGAGAGTGAGGCAGGTGCGACCCGCGCAGTTATCGACAGCCGGCGCGGATGCTTGGCAGCTGCCGACAGTGCATGGGATAGGTAGTGGGGTGAAACTTAGGTAGGGTCTCAGTCTCACTGACTGACTCACTGCTCAGAAGGGAAATAGCTCTGTGAATATGGACCACTGTGCAAATCTGGCTATTCCATGTCAGGGACAAGTAAGGACAGGACAGATAATTTGATGCTATAGTACCATCCGTACCTCTGTGGATGCTCCGGGCAGTCAGTGCCTTATTCAGAGCCGCCGCACAGGCCCGTTTAAAGCCCGTTTACCCCTCCAACCTCAAGCTTTCGGGGACCGGCCAGTGACAGTGCTACGACGTGGCCAATCAGTGGACCTCTAAAGACCCCTGCGGGCCGTTCCGGCGGGGCAACGCTCTGGTGCTAAATCTGCTAAATGTCACCGGCTCCAAGCTTTACGAGAGCTTCATGTTTGGGTTTTATGCGCCTTGTTTTGCCTACCTATGTATCGGATACGCTGGGGCATGATTTCGCGATATATCTCCGTACCGACTGGAAGAATGGACACCAAAGTACACTGCATATTGCGACATCAAAGGCACAGCAAAGCAAGTCTCCACATGATAGCGCAGCACTCATCCAACTTATCCCTCATCTGGACTGACGGACAATCGCCTCGAACGCTCATGACATGGGCCCTAGGCCTAGCTTAGAGCTCATCTCTCTGAAGCGCTACATCGCTCACCCCAACCCCATAGATGGACATAGGGCAGCTAGGGCACCTGGCATAAAGGAATATGGGGTACGTTGTTGCAATACCACTGTGGCGAAGCAAAGCCGCAAGCAGTCATGATATGCTAGTAATACTGCCCGTGTGTTCCTATGACAGGACAGAGCGTGAATATCAACCGATAAGATTGCCTCAAGTTAACGACAACAGATCACTGCGTCACTGTCATAACAAGCGAGAGGCCGCCCGTCATGTTAGTTATGATGAAGACGGCGATACTCGGAGGTTGGTGGTGCAGCTTGTCCCCGACGGAAATCATGAGGGGTTTCATGTCGTCTCATAATCTTATTCCCTTGTGACATCCAGGACTGAATCGCTGGCTCGTTCTTAACACATCCACGTCCGATGCTGCGGTGAGGGGGAGGGGCTCTTGCAGTGCCAAGACAATCCAGGTCCCTTGGCGTTCCATCAACATTGGTGCTCTGACAGCCTCTGAGGAATTTCCCTCCAGCGGCCTCCAGAACATTCACTAACAGGGGATATTCAGGGGAGCCTGTCCCGGGTTGTATTGCCCCTCCATTACTGTGCCCCGCCTTATGATTAGCGCCCGCCTTCCATTGACCTTGTGTGAATGCAGCTCAGCAGCTGCACCTCAAGCTCAATTCCATTGCAAGGCAAGATTGAGGTGAGGTTGCCCTTTGGCCGCTGACCCATACACATCCCTACGTGGTTGTTTTCTGGGACCTGCAACTGAGCTTCACATCTCGCAAGCTCCCTCCTACATCATCTTCCTGTTCCTCTGTTCTCTTCTCCAGGTCGACTGTTGCAGGCCTCGGAGTATCAGTTCACTCACACGACACCTAACAGCAGATCAAAATGTCCTATTTTCCAGGTCAAGGATACAACGGAGGAGGCGGCGGCTATGGATACGGCGCTCCTCCTCCTGGACCTCCCCCTCCCCAGCAACAATACGGCGGCTACGATGGAGGCCAATCTGGAGGTCAGAGGTATCCTCCTCCAAATTATCCTCCACCTCCCGGTCTTGATGCCTACGGCTACCGTCTCCCCCAAGGCAATCACCACTATGCTGAACAGGCTCGATCCGGTCCACCTCCCCCCTCTGCGCCCCAGCAGTTCGGTCATGGAGCCCCCGAAGGCTATACTTTCCAGTACTCCAACTGTACCGGTCGGCGTAAGGCCCTCCTCATTGGTATCAACTACTTCAACCAAGAAGGCGAGCTTCGCGGCTGTATCAACGATGTTCACAACGTTTCGGCTTTCCTCGTTGAGCGCTATGGATATAAGAGAGAAGACATGATTCTCTTGACTGATGACCAACAAAACCCTATCATGCATCCTACTAGGGAGAACATCATTCGCGCCATGGGCTGGCTTGTGGAAAACGCTCAGCCCAACGATGCGCTGTTTCTCCACTACTCCGGTGAGTCCAGGCAATTCTTCAAAGATACGCTGTCTAATACAATTTCCTTTAGGTCACGGTGGTCAGGTTGAAGATTTGGATGGCGACGAGGACGATGGATACGACGAATGCATCTATCCTGTTGACCACAAAGAAGCTGGCCCCATTATTGATGACGAGATTCACTTCCGTGTTGTGAAGCCCCTGGTGCAAGGTGTCCGTCTCACTGCCATTTTCGACTCATGCCATTCCGCCACGGCGATGGATCTCCCATACGTCTACTCAACCAAGGGTGTTCTCAAGGAGCCCAACCTCGCCAAGGAAGCTGCATCAGGAATCTTTGATGCCTTCAAGGCATACTCTAGTGGAGATATGGGTGGTGCTGCTAGTTCCATCATGGGCTTGGCCAAGACCGCCTTTAATGGAGGCGACGAGGCCTATGAAAAGACCAAGCAGACACGAACATCGCCTGCCGATGTGATTATGTGGTCAGGAAGCAAAGATGATCAGACATCGTGAGTTGATTCACTATTTTGCAAGACCATTCTAACCAAACTTGGCAGTGCCGATGCCACTATCAACTCCCAGGCCACAGGTGCCATGTCGTGGGCCTTCATTTCAGCAATCAAGGCAAATCCTAAGCAGAGCTATGTCGAATTGCTCAACAGCGTCCGCGACATCCTCGAGACGAAGTACACTCAGAAGCCCCAACTGTCGAGCAGTCATCCAATCGGTAAGCTTGATTGTTCTGTCCTGTCCCCTCTGAACCAATTGCTGACATTTACGCTTAGATACCGACCTCTTATTTATTATGTGAGGTATTGGAGCGGGACTGCGATGGTTTACCATCGTGAGAAATGTGCTGAGCGGTGGGGGAGAGCGATACATCCCTAGTATTTGACGAGAACCCTCATGAATGAACGTATGAATGAAGAATGGACGACCAGTGGAAGGCCAGACTTGTCGCGCGCGCTAGTGACATGTTGGCAAAAGAATAACCGCCTCTTCCCCTCACGGATTGAACTGACCTAGAGGATGCAGAGGCCAAAAAAAAGATGTCAATCGTATCATTTGTATAGGAACAGCCCGATGCGGGGGTCGAACCCGCAACCTTGAGATGGTGTACTCATTTAAGAGTCTCACGCTCTACCGATTGAGCTAACCGGGCCTCAAACGAGGCTTGCTTGTTGATAGATCTGGCAAGAGAGTTGGTTAATATGAAGGGAATTTGACGCCGTGAGATTAAGACAAGTTGACAAACCTCTGCGAGGTAGCTGTAGATTGTTTCCTGAGTCCAATCTATTTCTTCTGCCACTTTCCAAGCTTGTTCCCCCAGTTTATCCCGTACAAATAAAAGCCGTACCACAAGAAAGCAAACATGACATATCCGAATACCATCTCAAGTAACATAACGAATTCAACAAAGAGCAACCCAACCCTGACCCATATCTATCCATGTCCTGGCACAAAACTTCTCAATCAAGCTCATAGTAAGGCTGCCAGGAAAAGTGACACCTGATCCGTCCAAGCGGTAAAAGAAAGTAAACTCTGGTATGAGAACTATCCTAACGGAGTTTTGTGAGGTGATTAGAGGTGTATCCCGCATATAGAAGATGGCAGTCGGGGAGCCAAGGCTATATTTGAGTATATGCGCGCCTTCAGAGATGAGCGGAGACACCGCAGAAAGCATCGACTGACTCTAAGGCGTAATGCTTAAGCTCCATATTGCTGTGATAATTCATTTTGCCCCCCTCTTGCCCTGGGCGTATGCTTGCTAGGCTCGAAGTCGGCAGGCTGAGGATATCACCGTAGGCGCTGATGATGTTGGCCAGACAGAAGTCGCTCCAATGACTTATATCCGAAGGTTCGATCTTCAGACAGGTGGGAACTGAGAAAGTAGAGGATGGGCGCACGGGAGTGAGTTGTATGTTTGGCATGGAGAGGAAGCTCTGAACAGATTGAGAATCCATCTTGGGATAATGTCTGGGATAGAGCTAACTCGAGATAAGATTCAGAATAATTGAGAGACTGGTTGATGGTCTCGGATTCATGAATAGATGGTAGAACGAATGCTGGAGAGAATCAGCCTCCCTTTATACAACATTTGAACAAAAGGCTAGTGAATTCGCCATGTTTCACATCTGAATTTGAAAGATATCCTCCTTATCATGATGGAAGTTAGCACCATCAAAGGCGTTGGAGGTGCATATGAGCCGTCTTCGGTACGGTGACAAACCCCCTGTAAGCTATACATGATATATCATCTTCAGATGTTGGGACTATAAGTTCAAAGTGATAGTAATTTAACCGCTGTCTGGTTTGTTACGCACCAATAAACGAACAAACCGGTGGCTGCTGTTGGTGCATATACCAACGTAGAAGAACACAGCAACAAGACGGGTAGTAATATTACATCTTGATAATAGTTAATCTGGGAGATTTATCATCTCATTTTGGCTTCCAGTGACGCTGATGTCTTATTGATTTAGACGTAGGCGTCAGCTGTCATGCTAGGAAGGTTTTTTGTCCACAAGCTAGGCTCTCTATTGCTTGCTTGTATTACTAAATTCGTGTTTGGCCCTGGACCCTGTGTTCCTTATCCGCTTGATGAATCAAGCAGTCCACATACCCAAGATGCTTTTCATAGCCAATGATTCTATTTATTGGTCACGAACTGGTTTACTGACTCATTTCGAGTGAAAGCTATGATCTCAACTAGTTTATTTAGTTTCAAGCACAGAGGTGCTTCTGCTTTGTTCTCAGAAATCGACCGGAATATCTGATTTGTGTTGGATCTCCTTTGAGCTTTTTGGCTACGCTATGTCTAGAGTTGAGTACATTGTCACGAGTGCAGTAAAACCCCGGCAAGCCATATACGGACACCGTCTGTAGGCTTAGTCAATAGTTTTCAGTAAGTGATCGTTCGGAGCTGTAGCCTCCTACGACAGAAAGAGAAGAGCCGTGATCCTTGTCTTAAGATTCCACCAATGGCGACCAAACATCACTCTGACCAACTAGGCAACCCAGTCCCTTTCGTTTCACACGATGCGATTATTGGAGGATATTTTAATTTGTTTGCAACCCTGATAAGTATGTGATGCAAAAACATAAATGCGCTGGATCTCCTCTCTCCGAAGCATATCAACTAAGTAGTCTGTATTCTTCCTCCGACAGCATGAAGTTTACCACATTGCTAGCTTTCACCGCCGCTTCAGCTGCACAAGCTGCCCAACTAGCATTTCCTGGAGCTGAAGGCTTTGGACGGAATGCTGTTGGTGGCCGTCAAGGTGAGGTATACAAAGTAACAAATCTCAAGTAAGTGATCCCCCTCATTGATCAAGCCGTATTGACTAATTTAATACAAATTAGTGACTCCGGAAAAGGCTCTCTCCGTGACGCAGTATCAAAGCCGAACAGGATTGTTGTATTTGACGTCGGCGGCATTATCAAAATCTCTGATCGTATTGTTGTGTCCAAGAACATCTACATTGCTGGACAGACTGCCCCTGGTGGTGTGAGTCTCCAGATCCAAACTTGATTTATTCACTGACACATCTATAGGGAATCGTCGTCTATGGAAATGGATGGTCTTTGTCCAATGCTAACGACTCCATCATGAGATATATCACCATTCGTATGGGCAAAGGCGGGACCTCAGGCAAAGATGCCATCACTATAGCTGACGGCAAGAACATCATCTTCGACCACGTCAGTGTCTCATGGGGCCGCGATGAGACCTTTTCTATCAACGGCGACGTGACAAACGTTACTGTTCAGGATAGCATCATTGCACAAGGCCTTGTTTCGCACTCGTGTGGTGGTTTGATGCAAACTGATGGCGGAGTCAGCTTGTTCCGCAACTTGTATATTGACAACAAGACTCGCAATCCGAAGGTAAAGGGCGTCAATGACTTTCAGAACAATGTAAGTAACCCCGCGGATGGTTATGTTCGATCACTAATCCCTGGCTGTCAAGATCGTATACAACTGGGGAAGCGGTGGTGGCTATATCGCTGGAGATAGTTCAGCTGCTAGCTATGCGAACATTATCAACAACTATTTCATCTCTGGCCCAGAGACCAGCGTTGCTACCTTTACACGCGGAAACAAGAACTTCCATGCCCGTGGGGAATTTTTTCCTTTGTGGAAATTTCATGGCTAACTGTATTCCACAGACGTTAAGAACAACTTCCACGACTCAAACCGCAATGGGAACCTCGACGGTTCTGCTCTTTGTGAGCAGACATCCTGCTACTCTGACATAGATATTATCAAGACACCCTACAACTATCCAGCCCCTGCCGCTCTCACAGTACAAGCGACTGTTGAGACCGTGCTCAAAGGCGTTGGAAACTCGCGGCGCCGAGATAGTGTCGATACTGCCCTCATCAGCCAAGTTAGGTCGTATGGCAGAGATGGCAAATTGATCTCTGATGAAAAAGAATTTGGCGGCGTTGGCCAGATTGGTAGTGGAACTGCCCCCAAGGACTCTGATGGTGATGGTATTCCTGATGAGTGGGAGACCAAGAACGGTCTTAATCCCAATGATGCTTCGGATGGTATGAAGATTGCGTCGAATGGCTACGCAAATTTGGAGAACTATGTGAACTCTCTTGTGGAAAGGGGTCGCTATTTTTAAGATTCGAGTTTCTGAATATTTGCTTCTGTCGGTAGCTTTGGCTATAGAATTGAACCACCTTAATCCACCTGGCGCCACATAAACACATCTCGTTAGTGCGATTTTTGTTTATCCGTCTGTTTCATTTCGGGTTGGCCATTGCGGTTCCTGTTTTACTATTTGAATTTGACGGATTGCTGCTTTTACTGATGATAGTCTACAGGATATAAATATTAGTCTGAGACCAGACGCTTCGTTCCACGTGACGTTTAAAGCCTTCCCGCTCCTCTCTCAACCTTTACCGTCTAGCCATAAGACAAAATGGCACCTCGGACTCCTACGATCGCAGAAACACGAGCATCCTCTAAGGTGCTTAGCCCCCCTGATGCGTCGGCTACCGTTGTGAAAGTTGGCGAAAACTTCGCAGTCAAGTTCGGCCCTACCGTCTCCCTTCAAGAAGCTGAGGCTCTCCAATTCCTGTCAGCAAACAGCAAAGTTCCTGTTTCAACACCCTAGGCGAGGTTCCATTGCACCTGTTTCAAGGCATTAAGCCGGCCATAATATAGCGATCGCATCCGTATTTAAATGGTGACTCGGCTACAGTCCTTTAGCAGTCCTTAGGCCATGATCCTCTCCTATCCAAATCATGCAGCTGAAGAACGTAGTCTTTGCGCTCCAATGCGCCGGTGTATCAGGTGCCAGCCTACGACCGCCAATTGAGGCACGCGCAACAACCGAAATTCCTGCCGACTCGTTCAATTCCCTCGAAACATACTGGGAATTACCTCTATCCTTGAGGACCTACGCATAATGGCGGCGCTCGAATGGATCAAGAGCACGTCTCTGTTGCCGATGGCGTTCTCACGCTGACAGCTGAGCCAAGAGATGACCAAGAAGTCCCCATTCACTATCTCTCTGGAGCAATTCATGCCAAGTCAACCTTTACTGTTACGCAAGGTGGCGGTTATGATATCAGCGCCGAGTTCATTGCCCCAGTGGACAGAGGAACATGGCCTGCTTTCTGGCTCAACGCCGCTAGTGGATGGCCGCCTGAGATTGATATCGCTGAGTGGAAAGGCTTCGGAAAGATCTCTTTTAACACTTTCAACACATCGGATGAAGTAACTGCACTTGACAGGGACTATCCAAACCCTCAAGAGTGGCACTCTGTTCGTGCTGAGTTGCGTGATAAGAATGGTCATGATGTGAGAGTCAAGTTCTTTCTCGATGGAGTTGAGCAGACAACGCAGTATGGACGGGACTATGTTGGAGCAGGACTTCGTCTGTTAGTTTTCAATGATGATGGTGAAGTAAGAGTTGGCTGACATCGGGACAGAATTGTCAACTATCAAACTGAGGGATCCTCTGGCTCACCTGGACCTACCACGCGTAAGTTGCCTTGTTTCGTAACTTCAGCTCGTGTATGCTGATTCTTTTATCGCAGCGACAACTTTTCAGGTTCGGAACGTTGTGGTTATTAGTCTCAACTGATTATGTCACAAGATAGCTTGCACCCTTGACCATTAATTATAGGCCCTGTTATCAGTTCATAGTTGGCCAATTATGTAGATAAAACTGGGCACTGTCATTATCAACTTGGCGTCGCGCTGATAAATAGGTACTCATGTGACCAATACTCGGGAGGGTTGCCTCGCATTGAACTCTATTGAACCCCTCACTTTCTTCTTCTGTATATCCTTAGGTGATCGATGTTGAACCCCTCACTCCCCCTTTTCCAAGCCTTTGATATCCGTAGACTGTTCAATAACGTATACATTCTTTGCACGTAATTGTTGAGGTTCAGAGTGCCCTCAACATGACCCTTATTTTACTGGGTACCCTGGGCTCTCTGTCTGCCTGGGTGCTCTATACATACATCATCTATCCAGCCTTTCTCTCCCCGCTATCTCACCTTCCTGCACCGCATTGGTCGTGCCATGTCTGCCCTGTCTGGGTACTTGCAATAAGAAAATACAGACGAGAAAATCAGTCATTGCATCGAGCACACCAGAAACTCGGCTCAGTGGTAAGAGTTGGCCCAAATGATGTAAGTGTCGACGGCATTGAAGGTATGCGGCTTGTATACCAAGGAGGCTTTGAAAAGGGCCACTGGTATAGCGTATTTGATAATTATGGGTGAGAGAACGAACCAATGTCTTAACAACTTTAATCATATAGCTAACCTACCTCAAGAGTTCCAAACATGTTCGCCACAGGCTCATCGAAGCCACATTCGCTCAGAAAGAGAATGATTTCAAATGTCTACTCCAAGTCCTATATACAATCATCTCAAGCCAGTAAATCTCAGATAGCTGAAGTATTATTCAACCGTTTCCTGCCTGCACTTTACGGATCTCCTGATCGTCTCAAAGGACAGCCATCCCCAGATCATGCAGAAGTCGAGGTTTTCAGTCTCTTTCTCGCAACAGCAATGGATCTCATCACGGCCTACATATTTGGTCTCTCCAACGCCACAAACTTCATCGCTGATGAGTCTTATCGCCGAGTTTGGCAGGATATGTATCTTGCACGTGCTAATTATCCTTTCTGGACCCAAGAAGTATCAGGATTGACGGCATTCTGCAAGAAATGGGCACCCTGGTTTCAGCTTTACCCAGAATGGGTTGATATATCCAACAAAGAGCTCGCTAATTGGAACTGGGGTCTTTGCGAGAGGGTCAGAAAGTCGACACAAGAGATAAAAAATCTCAGCAGCTACCAGGAAGTGAAAGACGTGGAGGAGCCCGTAGTATATAATGCTTTATGTAGCGGGATCGACCGGGAGTTCAAGGGCAGCGGAGAAAACAGCCTCCTTTATAGTACGAGCATTTTACAGCACGATCGAGCCATTGCATCTGAACTCATGGATCATTCGCTTGCTGGACAAGAGACTGCAGGAATTGTTCTGACCTACGCGACATGGCATATTTCAAAGTCTCCGAGCCTTCAAAGACAGCTTCATGACGAGATCAAATCCCTCAAGCCGTCTTTGAAATTTGATCCAAAAGCTACTTCTGGCACACCAGCATTTCCAGATCCTAAAAAAGTTGATTCTCTCCAACTTTTGCACGCCGTGGTCATAGAGACACTTCGCCTTCACGCACCTATCCCCGGGCCTCAGCCACGCCAGACTCCCAGAGATGGATGTACCATAGGAGGACACTATATCCCCAGCGGTGTGAGAATTGCATCGCTGGCATACACCCTCCATCGCGACAAGGACATATTCCCACAGCCTGAAGAGTGGAAACCCGAAAGGTGGTTGAGGCAGAAAGATGAATATTCCGACGGGAATGAGTTGAGATATCGTGACATGCAAAGACAATTCTGGGCTTTTGGAAGTGGGGGCCGTATGTGCATTGGCTCCAACTTTGCTATGAATGAGATGAAGTTTATTATAGCTGTCATTTATGTTAACTTTCAGACGACAATTGTGGATGATGATGGCATTAACCAGGAAGATGCTTACACGGCAAGACCAGTAGGCGAGAGGTTGGTTATCAGATTTACTCATTTGAAGGACTGAAGTTGGAATTGTATTAATCCTATTATGCTACTTGATATATCTTTTTGTCATTCTATGCTTTTTCCATTGAAAAACCTAGCCCAAACCGAATAAAATACCTAGAAATCCTAAATACCTTTTAAACTAAATGCTTAGATGTCCCATAACCAAGACTTTTGATCATGATGAAGAAAGAGGATCTCCAGCACTGCTCGCCCCTCACAGGATGTTCACATATCGCCACAGAAAGCTCATACCGCTTACCAAACCTGTCAAGCCAGTATACAAAATCAGAATGCCATATCCGCTTCCGTACCCTCCTATAACCTTTCCTTGCCACGGTAGCCCTCGAATGAGGGAGCCACTCAATGGCCCTGAAATGATGTTACCTATTCCTCTACCCGCGCAGAGGTGACCATGCACCATAATGGGATCAACATGTTCGTTCTCATCCTGAAATTTCTGAGTCACTTCCCTCATCATTCCAGGCCAGATGGAAGCCCATGATCCAGCGAAGAGGCCGTACATGAAGCAGAAGACGTAGAGAACGGGGAGGGAGGCTGTGAGTCCCCAGACCAGCAAGACTGAAATCCCAACGCCTACGGCTGATATGAACATGCATGTTGTGACTGCAAGTTTGTCACTCAGAGAACCCATGACCATAAGACCAATGGTCGTAGCAATGTTAGTAAAAATGAGTGTCAGGGCCGATAGGGTACTAGAAGTACCAAAGGTCGTTCGAGCATAGGTCGGCAAGTAGATTTGAGGGAGGAAGTAGCCTGTTGCTTCAATCACATTGGCTAGCTGGTACAATAGAAACACCCTCGATTTGACGAACCGCATACTGAGAGGCTTCCTATGAATAGTCGTAGAGGGCGGAAGTCTGGGCTTGATAAAGTATGCCAACGGGGCTGCAGTTCCAAACAGGATACCGGCACAAATCCTCACAGTCGTCTGGAAACCAAACTTCTTGAGGAGAGTTTCGAGAACTAGAGGGAGTATAGCTCCTCCAGCTCCGGCGGCACTCCAGACAATGCCATAAGCAAAGCCTTTTCGTCGAACGAACCACTCGTCGATGTATAGAGTGCAAGGGCAATAGGCGACGCAGCCTCCAATGCCGAATAAAACTCCTTGCGTTGCAACGAGCTGTGGTACAGTTGTGCAGAAGGAACTCATGGCCATGGCTAAGGATGTGATAAAGAGGCCTGCGTATGTGAACCAGCGAGCCTGACGAGGATAGAAGCGGCACAAGATAACGACAAAGGGCGCTCCTAGATACAGAATGCCCTGTCTCTTGTCAGAGAAGCATTATCAGTTATACAATTGTCCCTTACCGTCGTCGTGGTTCCAATAGAAGCGATGCTATTTGAACCTGCAAAAGGCCCATGCTGACTGTAGTATTCTTGAAACACACCAAAAGAAAACCCAAAACCTGTTCACATATGAATTAGTTGGGCTCATGGAATGATATAAGTGAAGTATTACCAAAGGTTACTGCTTCGACAACCCAACAAGCTGCCAAGAATAGATAGGCTTTCCTCCCGCCATCTGCAGGAGGCAACGAGAACTCGGCATCTGTTGCTCGAGAATCGAAGCGCTGATCAAGTGTGTTCTGTAGCTGAGCTGTGTCATCCGACACAACACTGTTGGGCGCTGCAAGTTCAATTGAGGTCTGGGACATTTGAGAATATATGGCTTAATTAGATTATATTCGATTTGATTTGCAATCGTCGATGATAGACCAGGAGCATTCAGTATTTATACATAAACAACAAAGTGCGCCTTCTATTGAATGTTACATTGCGCCCTACAGTACGAACATTGATAGAGCTACTTCAATTATTCCGGTTTGCCTTGATTGTTCTCACTGTTCTTGTAGGGCGCAAACTTCATGCGACATCGGCCATGGTGGGAACATGGCTGACGCTGGCGGTTCTCACCGGTTGGGTTTGCCGATGAGAGACGGCATCAAATGATACGTCGGATGCATTAGTATTCGAGTCACATGAATAGAAAGGATACAGCAGTTCTAGAGTTCGACTAATGCATTAGGCTTGAGCTATCTTTTCCGGAAGGTGCTAACGTAATAGTTTAATAAAATAGTCATATCGAATGGTCAAATAGTTTCTAACTTTAACCCTAGCCCAAGATATGCAGCCTTGTATGACTCTGTCTATGAAATGAAAAGCCAAAGCACCCCAGTCGCTATAATCTCTCCAAGGGATATTCCTTGCAAAGTCCTCACAAGCCTGTCATCTATTTTCTTCGTGGATTTCCAACACCCAACAATACCCAGTCCTAGGCGTACCCTTGCTGTGGGTTATATCCTGGTGGCTGCTGATGCCCTGGTTGCTGCGGCTGTCCAACCAAAGCAGAACTGCTTTCCATCCTGTAATCCTCGTAGACCTTGCCCTGCTTCTTCTTGCTCTTCCTGAGACCCAAGTAAGGGAAGAAAATGGTCGGATGCAGTATAGTTACAAGTCCAATAGAAATCAACATCATCGCTGCATCAAACACGAGGAAGAGTGGTTCGTTTCGCATCACTTTGATAGCAATGCTCGGAATTGTTTCCGCAATACTAATGGCACAGTTAGTTAAGAGCTCTAAATGACCAGTTATTGCCAAACTTACCGATAGGCACATCGAATGATGATGGCTAAATATGCAACTCCAATAGCGTACACAAACCACTTTACTCTGTTTGCCTCTTGTCGTGTTGCCTCCTCCCGAGCAACAGGAACCTTACCACGCGTAGGCATGCCAGTCATATACATATCAGGAGCATTGTCCATCAACGGATCTCGTCGCTTCATTGCGTTCTTGCGGCGGCGAGCATAAATCAACATGAGGGAACCACAACACAACATGTTGGCAACTTGAAAGGCGACGCCTCCAATAACAAGACCCTCTCCGAGTTTTTTCGTCGTCTCTGATCCTTTGCCCATGCTTTGCATTGCTGTCAATCCACCACCAATAATTTGTATAAAGATTGAAATGAAGTCGGTGCCAACAAAGACGAGAGGATACAGTCTGGGCTTGAGAAAGGACCATTTCGCTCCGTACCAAACAACAAGATGCTTGAAAGTCACCGAAATAGCAGCAGCGACGAGTGTAGGAGCCAGTAGAAGCGTAATGTACTGCACAATAAAGGCATTCATCCGCCATGGGTTTTTGCCTAACAAGAAGCGCCCAGCATGGCCTGCAACCTCAAAGATTGTTCCAATGCCCAGCCAAAACATGTATGACCATGTTTTAGCACGGATGCCTTGAACGAGCTGTATGAGGAGCAAAATTGCGAATGTAATTGCGAAGAATGCTGAAGCTGGTTGGGAGAGGTAGTCTTGGTAGACGGTGTATTCAACGGGACATCGTTTCGAGACTTCGTCACAGTCGTCGTAGTTGGGCGTCCAAGTATCATTTTTACCACTCATTGTTGCGAGTCGCGAATTAAAGTGAGTGCTTGGAAGTAGGATAAGACAAATCGAAGAATTTCAAGCATAAGAGGAAGAGAGGAGGTTATATACAAGTGAGCTGGCATCCAAGATAAGTATTAACACAATGCAGTTCTCCCCATTCTATAAGGCTGTGTGACAACCATTTAACAAAGCAAGGCATAACAGCGAACCCTGCATGTAAGCTGCATATCTAAGGCATTTTGTCGCTCATCCCTCGTCCCAGCTCGCGGCCAGCCCCACGGAAAGCGTTTAGATATCAAGGGTTGTCAGATAGACGACTCACAAAAACCTATCATGGCTCTCATACACGTGTATGAGCCCCGTTCAGTCGTCAGCTTCAGGAAATAAAAAGCGCTGGGATCTGCATCAGCATGGCATAAGCGACAGGTGGAGTGAGGATGTGTTTGATATTTCAGCCCTAAGCACAGCCACTGACATCCTTCCACAGCTGGACTTGACGTATATCCCGGCAGCGCAGTATGCTTCTCTTTTGGGTAAGTAATTCGATGTGTAATGTGGGGGGCTATTTATATTATCGTTGGAGTTTTCGGGTGCTTCGGGAGACGACAAGTATAATTTTATGGTTATTATGCTAGGAGGACGTCTGAAGTTTACATAAAAACTATTCTCTGGCCTTGTTTAAGAGTATTTTAAAGATAGTAAATAACTTCTTATATCGTGGCTTTTCACATTTTGTTTGTCTAAATTCCGAATATTCAAATTTCACGAGGACTTGTAACACTTAACTTCACAGGTTCACTAAAATTATGTCAGAGATGAAAATCATGTTGAATTGACTACCTCTAAACCCTTTCAGTTGTAAGTGCGAGAGAAAAAGTGTAACTATTGGCAAAACAGGTCCAATACGAGAATGGTCGGCTTCTACAAGAATAAACTCTAGTGCCGGCTATGTTCAGACATTCGAAGCCAAATAGGACAATTACATGAGCGAATCTCAGGAATTTCTTTCCAAGACATTCATAACTGATGAATAAAGCACGGCCGGCTTTGAGTGGCAGTGCTTTGCGCGCCAAAGGATGCGTGACGCTGGCCAAGACCAAAAGATGGAGTTCAACTCTTGGCCCAGCATCATTTCGATCAGTCATTCATCCCCTGGCCAAGCACAGCCAAGCACAGCCATTTCCTGGCGAAAACAATGCGATCGCATCCGCCCCCCCATTCTTTTCATCTGCAAAGATTACCTACACACACGCAGCTATTTCAGCTATCATGTCACATCCAATATGCCCTATGCCCCTAGACGAAATCTTCAGGGATATGCTGGGGAAGGAGAAGGAGACTAATCCAGTTAAGAAGCTTTACGATGATGCTTTTAAAGCGGACATTGCGAGATGGATAGCTTCTTGTGCGGTAATTGGGCTGTCGGCCGGTATAATATCTAAAAGTCCGGGGCATCAACTGCTCGCTGCATCAGCGTTCAATCTTGCAGTCGTAAGTATCTTTATATATACCTGCAAATCCACATGACTAAGATTATACGTAGGGTTCTCTTCATTTCTTCGCATTCAAAATACCAGTCAACCCGCAAGGCCTCACCAACCCCAGACCACCAATGTGGTATAATTTGCTGCTAGCCCTCTCAACAACAATGTGGCTGGCTGCTTTTACTGTCATGTTTGTTCTGCGAGAGGACATAGACGCCTATCACGAGTCAGCCCTCGAAAAGAGAAGGGCAGGGCTTGCTGATAATATTTCCACGGGTACAGTTGCGATGTTGGACAATCTCAGCATCGCGTGTGGCTGTTTTGGTATTTGTGCCTTGTGAGTTCTTTCCAGCTGGTATGTAAGGAGTTTGCTGACTCTTTATAGTTTGTTTTGCGTATATCAGTGGTTTATCGTTCATTATTTGCATTCAACAAGATTCAAGAAAGTGGAATTGCGAGAAGGATATAGGAAGATCAAGAAGATCGAAACTCCAAAGAATGAAACTTCAACTGCTGTCTAGAGGAATTATGGGATGCTCAGGCTCTTCTGATTCTTTATTAATGCTTTTCTATATATCAAGACTGACATATCTGCCTTGGATAATTTTTGTAGTTCAAGACCCTCAGTCACTTGTATGGTTACGCCGACTATCGCGGTAACTTCAAGCTTGCCATTTCTCTCTACCTCTACGCCATGGGTGACTACTGCTATAATTTGAAGATAAAAGGCTGCTGCCATAGTGTTTGCAGTAAATGTGGAAGTGTGGGTACAAGAAAAAGCATCGTCATGAAGATACGATGACATCTTGAAGGGACTTCTTGGCCGCGACTCCTACCTGCGCCATGGCCCCAAGGACCTCCCTTTAATCACTAGCAAGAAAGCTCTGCCAACTTCCCATCTCAAGGGGAAGAGATACTGGCAATAGATTGACCTGGACAGCCTTCAGCACCGGTGCCCAAACTGACTAGGAGATCACAGCCTGGAAAGGATCATTTGCCAACAAGATGTACTTCATGCCTAGCATTGATGATACCCCTGGGTTTTGGGACAAGCATCCAACCTGGTGGGACTACTGGGGAGACTTAATTGACGGAGCCAGTGTGTTGGAATCAGCTTAACCTGAGGTCCATGGTATCAATAAGGGATACATGTCGAGGAACACCAAAGTTATGAAGTCGCTTCAAGAGGCGGGTAAGGGATACATGATCGCGGTCAGTTTGCTTCAGTGGTGTGAAGCCCAAGAATTATGATCGGGATGGCTGGCAAGGGCATCAGATCCGCCCTGCTGGTCGAGGTGTAAGTCGACCGCGCAGCGCAACCAGCAATAACGAACACTTTAACTAACATGGATGGATAACCTTCTAGGATATGTACGAACCTGGGAAACTCGACAACAACCATCTTGGCATTCCCTTCGACAAACACGATGCCACCGAGATCAGTTTGGATGGATACAAAAAGGGAGGCTTCAACTATGCAATGCCAGAAAAGGACGTGACCGACGCCATTTTCAGCCTCGACAGGTCTATTACCGTGCGCGATGTGGTTAGAACCCCCGGATTCTTCCAGACTCCCATCCGCCTGTGGAAGCCCACGCTCGAAATGGACCACGACACGACGAACTCAAATCATTCTTTAGCAGTCTAGCGCGAGTCAAGCCATACACCCAGAATGGCTATCTGAAAGGCTGCTGGCACACCGAGCATAGTTGGGGAGTATCCATGGCCGATGTTGGGGATAATGGGTGGGCTAGATAGCTGCGATTGTCAGTCATCGTGTTGTCTGGATATGGGATGGATGAAAGGGAGAGGGGTCTTTAGTTGCCGATATCTGTTTGTCTAAGACTTTTCTATTCTATCACCAAGCTAGTGAGTCGTTGGACCATTATGGTTTCTTCTATTTTTCGATCCAGTAGACACTTGATCCGCTGCGACCCTATTTACAAGTCGTTGGAGGTTTTTTTTGCCAATTATTCAGTTTCCGAATGGGACCCATCATCGCACGAGAACTGCCCTATGATGATATTGACAGCAATTCTATCACCGATTTAATACTATGTTTCTGCATGATCGTGCAAGTTTTTAAGCGAAGAGGGTGTGGCAGCCTGGACCTATTCTTGCGACCAGGCGAAGTAATGAAGACCAACCAACCTGCCAACAACTGCAACATAACGCGCAACTATGCACTTCATGATTCCACTCATGACTGTGTGTGAGAAGCCTTGCTTCATGCTGGAGGCCGGCCACTTTGTTCTTTTGCTTGCTGTCGATTGGTTGCCTACCAACCCCCAACACGCAAAAGTGTAACAAAGGTATGCAGGCCTCCGCACAAACACATTTCTAATCTTTTTGGATTATAAGTATGTGCCCATTTCGCATAAATACACTCACTATTCGGCCGCGGACGCTTTTCTACAAACACACTTGAGAAACCGCCAGCATGGCTTCCATGTCTGACACTTCGGCCTATGGTCCCGATGGACAGCATACCTCTGAGGAATCTCAGCAAGCAAATGCTTCTACGGATCTCGAAGATGCGGGCCCTTGTGCCAACAATATTGTACGGGATTATTTACTGGAGAATGTGGAGGAGTTCCGTCGCCTTCATGCGCTAAGAAGAAAGGTATGTTGGTGATGACAGCCCGGTTATTGGCTGTGCTAAAATCGGTATATAATGATGGCTGACTGACAACCGACAGGGCTGGGAAAGGCCTGAGGGCGACAAACACTTCAAGAAACAACGTCAATCTGCAGATAAAAGCAGTGAGAAGGATAGCCTGTTTTTCTATGGCATGATGAGGAATATCGCAAAGGACCTGAACAAAAAGACCCAGGCCCTGAATCTGTCTAATATCCAACAACCAGCTTTACTAGACATGTGCGCAGCTCCAGGAGGATTCATTGATGCAGCCTTGACGGGAAATCCTCGCCTTCGAGTCAGAGCTATGAGTCTTCCTGTGGAGCGTGGCGGACACAAGATTAGACTGGGGATTAACGTCAACGTGGAGTTTCGCGACATCACGACGTTGGCAGACGACATGGGAATCACAAGGGACGATATCCCCGGAAACTTTCCAGGACCACATGACTTCGTATTTACCAAAGTATTTGATGATAACGAAAAGTACGACCTTGTCTTCTGCGATGGCCAACTTCTGCGCACTCACCAACGCGCAGAATGGCGAGAACCGCGGGAGGCAAATCGCCTGACACTCATACAGCTTGCCCTTGGCTTGGATCATTTAAACAACGGCGGTTCCATGATCATTTTGATGCACAAGCTGGACAGTTGGCGATGCTTCGACCTGATCCATCAGTTCAGCAAGATGTCAACCGTTCAGCTATTCAAGCATCGCAAAAACCACAGAATTAGATCATCCTTTTACCTAGTCGCCAAAAATGTCCAGGCTGATAGTGCATTTGCTAAGCAAATGGTGTCGATGTGGAAGCAGCAGTACAAGATTGCGACTTTCGGGACCAATGAAGAGTATGCAGAGATGCACCAGATTACTGAGGAGACTGCGCTGAAGGAACTAGAGGAGTTTGCAGACGAGTATGTAGCTATGGGAAAGGAAATCTGGAAGATTCAGGCAGATGGTTTGGAGAATGCGGCA
Source organism: Fusarium austroafricanum (assembly GCA_012932025.1). Taxonomy (NCBI): domain Eukaryota; kingdom Fungi; phylum Ascomycota; class Sordariomycetes; order Hypocreales; family Nectriaceae; genus Fusarium; species Fusarium austroafricanum. The sequence continues at coordinate 26,643 of JAADJG010000473.1, read as the reverse complement.
TTCATGAAGCATGGTTCGGAGGGTTAGACTAGCATGCCATATGGGAAGGGCAGAAATTATGATTGCCGGTGAGGGAATAATACTGGGAATATGGACTAGCTACTAGGTAATGAATGGGTGATCGATCATGGATCTAAGGATACCATCGAAAGTGCCTTACCGGATCCTTCAAGGCTCTCCTATGCCTATCAAAGGCATTCGCTGCGACGCCAAGTGGAGGGCACAAACAAGGATGTCTTACAAGATTACCAACAATCCGATCAGATAAGATAATCTATTCAATCAGCTGAAGATCTCAGACCCCTAAAGAGGATCAGTGGGCGACTAGCCATGCATAGTGAACCCGAGAGGTAAGGATCAGCGAAGCTACTCCGAGCTCGCCCTCGTATGCCAAACATATAACTCTGAAGTCAGGTATTTAAACACATCCTTACCCTGGCTTAAATCCCATAAATCAAAGCATTACAACTCTTGCATAATTAAAATGGCTGAATATAGACATTATGCAACGCCAGATCCAGAATGGGTTGATGTACGCTGAGTCATGGCCAAAGTTCATGATATCGTTTCTAACACCCACAGTTTCCAAACAACCTTCCCCCGAACACAAAAACAAACCTGGGCATGACCCGAGATCACAACCCTATCACTCCACAAAAAGGTCTCAATATTTACGAAATAGATGTCCCAGTACGCGATAACACGCCCATTACGCTGCGTATTTACCGTCAAGCTGCCAATCAAGATGCCCTTCCGCTCTTCATCTACATGCACGGCGGCGGCTATGTCACGGGTGGTCTTGAAACAGACGACCCAACTTGCCGAGCACTTGCGCTAGAATTGCCTCTTATCGTTGCCAGCGTCGAGTATCGACTTGCTCCAGAGCACAAATTCCCGATTGGCTTCGAAGATAGCTTCGACGTAGTCCGTTGGGTAAGACACAACCTACTCATATCGGTACTCAACTAACCTGGCTCATAGGTTGCTTCGCCAGAAGGTCAGAGCAAACTTAACACAGATCTGTCCAGGGGCTTCATTCTCGGTGGAACATCCGCTGGCGCCAACTTCACCGCGGGTATTTCGCATCTTACTCGCGACGAGGGCCTCACTGCAAAGATCACTGGTGTGGTATTCCTCGCTGGAAGTTTCTGTCATCCAGATGTCAGACCGAAGAAGTATCTTGATCGCATTCTGAGCGTCGACGAGATCAATGATGCACCTGGCCTCACACGAAAGTCCATCGACTACTTTGCAGGCACTTGTTTCTCTCATACGGCTGTCAAGCTCACTACTGACCACGTAAACAGGATTGTACGGTGCTCCTCCCGAAGACAAACGCCTGTCACCGCTGCTGTTCGACTCCCATGTATATATAGCAAAGAAGGCATACTTTGCAATCTGCGGCTGGGACCCTCGCCGAGATGAAGCCATCCTTCTTGATCAGCTCCTTCAAGAAGCTGGCTTGTCTACAAAGTCGCATATCTACTCCGGCCTGCCACATGGGTTCTGGACAACTTGCCCTGATCTGCCTATGTCCCAGAAATGGTTGCAAGATCTCCTTCAAGGCGTACGCTGGCTTTTAGAGTAACGGTAAGCGGACAACAAAACACAATGTTGATGGAAGGGACGAAGTTCGCGCTCAATTTTGTTCCAAGTCAGTTACTACGTATTAGCATTCAATTTCCCCGTTATTTCGTTAGCCAGTATACCGTTTGTCAATCATTTTGTCGAAAATCCAACCAAACATGCCCTCTGCCCACAAATTTCGAAACGCAGCTCATGATATCCAACATCGCTTTACTCATTCGTCTCCTCAGAGAGGATACCTTCCTCCACAACCTTGACCTTGACCTTCATTCCCCAAGGGTCGTCGCCTCCTTTAATCCAGTTCTTCTTCTTTCCAACCTTTTCCACATCACTGGCCGCGTCCTCGACAGTCTCCTTGGTCCGGGCCGGATCATTCATGGTCTTCTGGACTGAGATGGTAAGCAGCAGGCCCTCCTTGTTCTTCTTCTTGCCAAGATTGTACGACCACTGAGCAGTGAACACCACGCTTGGCTTGGACCTATGAATCTTTCCGGCTGGGTAGAGCGCAGTGACAAGCTGTCCGACGCTACCGAGATACAAACACCACCATACTTCCTCAGGCGTGAGAATTTCACGGAGTGACTCGCGGAACTCTAGCTCGCGAGGTGGAAGTTCACCACCATATCTGGACTCGAGCATCAAGGCCAGCCTTGCTCGATCTTGGTGCGAAACACCATGAATCGCAGACATGTTTCCAACACTGGTTGAATACAGTGCCGTTGTGGAAGCAGTCTCTTTAGACATGAACATGTGCAAATACATGGCGTTTGCGAACGAGTCCAGCACATGCTGACCAAATTCCTCAGGGAATTGCTTCTTCTTGGAAGGCTTCGGGATCGCGTTCTTGACCAATTGCTGAATGAGATGTCGCGAACCCGGCGCGAAGTAGCTCGTGGCTACCTCCAAGGGAGATTGGGCTCGAATGGCTGGGGATAACTGGCGGAACAGGAAACCCTCTCTCACGCCACCCTGGCAGAAGTGTGCCTCCCGAATACCTCCAGGGATCGACTCGGACAGGACATTGACAAGGAACGCAACAGCAGGAACCTGGGATCTCCTACGATCCGAAACACGGAAGATGTCCTTCGCAACACGAGCGACGTGTTTAAGCGCCTCTGTATCCTCAAATTGTTTGCGCTTGGCAGTATAGCCATTGATGATGGAGATGGGGTAATAACTGCCATCTGTCTGGTTGAGGTACAGAAGCAAATAACCCCAGCCTCTGAAACCACCTCCAGAGAGATAGATTCGATATCCGCCCTCTTTTTCTGCCCTTTCGGTCATCTCTTCGGGAATCTGCAAGTTGTTGTAGGCGTCTTTGAAGTTGGCAATCATTTCTTGCTCAAAGGCCTTGACGGCTGCATCAGCTTCGTCCTTCTTCTTTCCTTCACGAAGGTCGTGTAGCTTCTTGGTCAAAGCGGCGGCTCCATAGGGGAAACTAAAGCTTCCCTTGGGACTCATGCGGACTTGACCGCCTGAGCTGAGCATCCAGGTAATCTGGGTGCTGCCACCGCCCAGGTCCATTACCAAGCCTTCCATGTCAGAGAAGCCACTGGCAATACCCAGTGCACCAATCTGGCCTTCCTCTTCCTTGGGGAGTAGTTCAACGGTCAGGCCAGTCTTGTCCTTGATGGCAGACAAAAACTTCTTCGAATTGAGGGCTGCGCGCGTTGCTTCGGTTGCGATAACATGGATATTTTCCTTCTTACACTTGAAGTCTTCACATATAACAACGAATCGACTCAGGACAGAAACGACAGAGTCGATGACATCGTCAGGAATGGGAATCTGATCTCCCGTCTCGTTGTCATACTGAGAGTCGTACAGCGAAATAGAGGCGCGATACTGGTAAACGGTCGGGAGCATACGAGCCAATGGGTTTGAAAGGTCGGAAATGGAGAGACGAATACCATTGCTGATGGTCGCATTGCTTGTCAGTTTATTTGTCCCAGTTGGTGGATGCTCTATTCTCTCACCTCCCCATGTCAACAACACCAACTAGCTTACCCTCATGGCCCTGCCATGGTGGATGACCGCCACGGAGAGACATGAACGGCGGTTGCGCATCCTCATCGTCGCTGCTCTCAGGGCCAAACTCGGCAATCGGGTCGATGACTTCAAAGTCGGACAAATCCATCGTGGGTCGATTTGTTATGAGGATGGTGCAGGCTTACCGCTGATGACGTGGGTAGGGGAGCTGCCCATATTTAAGGCGGACGGCCGCTATTCAAGGGAGCTTAGTAGTGGAGGTTTCAGCTACGATGACCCTGACGTACGACAACTCTAAATGAGCTTGGCACAAATCGAGCCAGTTACAGTTGACCAGCGACGCCAATGGGATACAGGCCTACGCGATTCTATAAGGTCATTGGCCAGGGTCAAGATAAGCCCGAGTTCGGGGATTTATCCAGGCTGTGATGGATGGACTAAGACCGTTGGGCAGTTCTGTGATTGAACTTCTCTGTCAACGGCGAGTCTTGAAAAACTCACAATAAAGAAGTGGAAATTCGTCTTAAAATCCACAATTCATCTTGAACTATCGGCAACATTGAACGTTATGACAACAACTCAAGGATGGATGGCATGCGATCAATTGCTGAAAAGAGTCGGTCAGCAGCCATGATCTACGGTGCTTTCATTCCTTGTTGCGCCTCAGACAAGTTCTTTGTTGTGAGAACAGGTCAGACATGGGCACGCGCATCAACTTCAACTCATTTTCTTTGAAGAATTAATTCTGTCAGATGATACGTTCATTTAGAAACCTTATGCTAAGATTTAGTTTCTATGGGGTTGCCCAAACTCCCAGGAAGAAAACGAACATATCAAACTTACCTCTATCATGTAGTTCAGGTATATGCAATGTCCTTGAGGTGAAGTCTTACAGCTGCCAACGCCACGAGACTTCACAATCGAACATGCAGACCCTTCTACCGCTTACCTAGTTGACGGGAACTAGGACCAGTAATGCTTCCTACCTACCCAGTAAAACATCCTAGCATGAAATTTTGCCTTCCGGTCTTTGGTGCCACATCAGCATAGGGATCGCCTTCCACCTTGTCAATGATCCTCCTCTGCGTCCCCGGAGGAACAACGCCCTGTTCCTCCAAGTCTCCAATCACATCAACAATCCATGCTTGGCAAAACTTACCCGCTACCTTTCTGGCCGAAGCCATGACCTTTCGTTTGTGCCGTGCAGGAACCTCGGCGACGTAGTAAAGATGGTCCACAGTCAAGCTATTCAGTTGGCCCTGTTCAATCAGCACCTCCCAATGTTTGCTGAGCCTTGGTCCGCCAATGGGGTCAAACCAGGTGCCATACACAGCGTTCCTCTCTGCGAGTATGAGAATCCAGTGGGATGGTCCATCTTCCATGTCCAGTGGTTTGCGGACGCCTATGGTTAGTTCAAGGGGTTGGAAGGGAAGTTCCGGTGCGCTGGATACTCGACGAATTAATTTTGCACGGGTTGATAGTCTTCGGAGAGACATTTTGAGGGATACTGAGTCGCTTCAGTCTAATATGAGAGTGATACTCGATTGACGAGCTTGTTAGAGGTGATATTCTCGGATCGAGATGAGAGCAGTCCAGGGATGATCGAGGAGAGATTTTAATATCTGGATGGCTGGCTCAATTTATATATAGGAGATTGAACTTTTGATCTTGAACAATCGAGATGGTCCCCGAACAGTGCCAATTTATATGTATGATTCGACATTGAGCAACTGTGCCGTCGAGCGTTGTTCAGTGTTCGTCTACATAGCCCCTCAAGCTTTCACGCATACATTTATTTCATTGCTTTGCCAGTGGACATGAAGGCCTGGGAATTCATCGCGGTGACCCACGACATCGATATCCTAGGAGTCGAAGTGTGGCCAATCCATAGACAGTACAAAGCATCTCAGTATATCTTTGGCAATATTTTACTATGGATCTGTCTCTCTGTATGAAATAAGTAAGTGTTCGAATTGATAGGGCTTTTGAGCTATTATCACCTCATAACGCCATTGCCGGTTTGAGGCTATTGTGAGATCTCAGAGTGGCATAATGAGTCCAAGCAGCAGCCTATCAAGACGAACTTTATGATGAAATGGACGACACGACCAAACCTTAAACGATGATTTAAATCTTCTTGAGATTGCAATTTTATTGACTAAATGATGCTATTTCCGACTAAGCAAGTCATGTTCAAGAAAGGCGTCGCTATCCACTAATTTTCTTTTGAGTGGACACAAACTCAGTTCAATCTCAACAACCACCATCAACAACTATCTCAATACTACATAAAAATGTCGCCCAAAATCCTCATTCTCGACGGTGGTCTCGGTACCTCTCTCGAGTCCAAATACTCCATCACATTTTCCTCCCGCTCAACTCCTCTTTGGTCCTCTCATCTGCTCGTCTCAGACCAATCCACTCTCCAATCATGCCAGAGCGATTTCGGAGCTGTACCTGTTGACGTGCTTCTCACAGCAACGTATCAGGTCTCAATTCATGGCTTTGCCGACACTCGCACTGAGGATTTTCCCCAGGGTATTTCTCGCGAGACTATTCCACGATTCTTGGACGATGCTGTTAGTATCGCCCAGCGTGCGGTGGGAGATAAAGGCTGTGTCGCTTTGAGCATTGGTCCTTATGGCGCTTGCATGATTCCTGACCAGGAGTACAGCGGAAAATACGACGCTGAGCACGATTCTCTGGCTGACTTGGAGGAATGGCATCGTGAGCGTCTGGGTGTCTTCGCTGAGGTTTCTGAGATACAGGAGCGAGTGGGTTATGTTGCGCTTGAGACTATTCCTCGCGTAGACGAGATCGTCGCCATGCGCAAAGCTCTCGCCGCAACACCAGCTCTGTCCGATCTCCCATACTGGACAGCATGTCTCTCTCCCGAGAATGATCTGAAAATGCCTGATGGCAACTCCATCGAGGCTGCTGTTGAGGCCATGCTGGACCCCGAAGCCTCGGCCAAGTTGCCATGGGGTATTGGTATCAACTGCACAAAGGTCGATAAGCTTGATCAGCTGTTGCAGATCTTCGAACGCACTGTTTCGGTTATGATTGAGAAGGGCAAGATCTCTGAGTGGCCTGCCCTGGTGTTGTATCCTGATGGCACGAATGGAGAGGTCTACAACACAACAACACAAAAGTGGGAGATGCCAGATGGCGTTGAGGGCACAAGGCGCTCATCTTGGGAGGACCAACTTGAAGCGGTTGTCAAGGCTACGGAACTTCGAGGAAAGTGGCCCACCATTTTGGTTGGTGGATGTTGCAGGGCTGGAAGTGAAGATATAAAAAAGCTTCGTGACAGTCTCATCAAATAGAGGCTTCAAGAATCAACGCAAATTAAAAATATAACTACATATTAGACATATATGCATCTAATTAAAGAGAAGAAGAAAAAGGGAGGCCGACCTCAACTAACAGAGACCGTGACTAGGTACCAAAGGAAGCAGCCAATGATATACGTGAGAGACCTATGGGAAAGGAGAAACTGCCTGCGTCTTGAAGATATATTCATCATGAGATTAGGTAAAATTATGAATAACAACATATCCTAACACATGCGGAATATAGGTGAGGAATGATCCTAACGTTATAACATTTGCAATCATTATTTAATCTAGGCTTGTCTGCGATGCTATCACTCACCCAGTTTTCCCAATCAGATGCGCTTATCGTATTAATTACTGAGACGCTGAAAACCACAGAAAGCATCCACATTGTGCATAAAAAGTGCAGAGCGTTATCTCTACCTAAGAAACCCGCGGGTGCCATGCGCGGCCAGGTCTTCCACCATGTACGGTTTCATTTTCATAGTCTGCTGAAACCGGAAGCTAGTAGCGTCCAGCTCACAACCAGTAATCGCCCTGACGGTCATTCCCTTGAGGAAGTGGTGGTAGTGTTCGGGTATTGCCATCCACTGGGACTCGTCGAAGGTAACCAAGAGTTGAAAGCCGAGTTCTCGCAGGGGAGTTGAAGCCATTGCCAAGTAACCGAAATCTCTCAAGGGCCGACACATGTGAATTTCGATAATCATCTTGTCCGAAAGATCTGCCAGACTCTCCACCTATTTGAGCATATGGTCATGTATCTCGGCAGTCTCACCGTGAGCCAGTCGACTTGCCTCCCAGCAATTGAGAATGGATGCCTTGGGGAGCCCCACGTCGTTGAAAATCATGACTTTTGCTCGAAGTATGGGCCATAAAGTCTTTTCGTGCCCGAAGAAGGCTTTGAGCATTTCCGAAATCCTGTTTATTGACTGACTCGTTGGAAACACAAGGATCGTTCCGATAGCAAGGACCGTTCTCATAGCAATCTGGTTCAAGTAAATCTGCTGAAAGGGTTCTTGGGGCCACATGCTGTTGATATTGTCTGTTAAACCGGCTATGCCGTCCTCAGTAACGTGGTGAAGAGTCAAACCCTCAGGGGTATATTCCTGACACTTCAATAATGGTGTGAACCAGCGATCGTAGTACGCAAACCTGAATTCCTCAGGCGAACGATGCATATCGCCAGGATACCAGGTACTCGATTCAAACATCAAGACCTCTTTAGGTCGAGAACAAGTCTCTGAGTCCCAAAATGGCTCGTTTGGGGCATCGATTTCCATGGAATTAGTGTCTGGATTAACAGGCTCAATGGACTTGGTTACGTCGTGGGCACCGTAGTGTGCGGGCTTGGACCGCTTTTGAGGCTGCTGGATGATAATGTTAGAGCCTTCTCATGGAACTAAGTGACTGAGAAAGACTTGCGTTATCATCATTATCATCATTATCATCAGAATCCGAGTCTTCACGGCGACGCTTTCCAGAGGTGTGGAGTTTGAGTTCCATGTTTTCTCTGGCCAACGAAGAACCGCTGCGTTTGCGCGCCTGCAAATAATATCGGATATCATTCAATAAAATGAATGATACGGATTTTGGGCTCGAGTGAGATGATGCTTAAGATATGCACGGGCTCGAGCGGTCCAAATGTTGTGTGAATGTTCAAAGACCTCGAGGCAGGATGCGACATGTTGTCTTGAGGTGAAGGTGAAATAGAAGGCGCATCAAAAAATGAAGGAGGAGCAGACTACTATAGTAGGTAAACTAGGGAAGTTGTTATGAATCAGTACTGCCCCTTTCCCTTTTGATGCCTGCCTACTAGTACCTTATGATAAGGTACCAAGACATAAGTACATTCTATATATTCGAGTATTATCTCCAACTCGGCTAGAGAGTCTTGCTCATGGCCAGTAACCCAACTTGCTTATATCGGCACTTAACTCCCTCCCCTGCATCATCTCAGCCATCACTTTCCCTGTCCCTAACGACAGGCTTATTCCCCACGGCCCATGGCCCGTGGCAACATAAACACCGCCGTCGCTTCCTTTCCGTGTCCTATAACCCTGCCGCAAGTCTACATCCTCTATGCGCGTGATATAAGGTGTCCCTCGTTCTGACACAGGTCGAAAGCACAATCCTGTCCGTACAATCTCCAATTTATCGCCCTCCGTCTCAATAAGATGCTTTGCTAAATCCTTTAACTTCTCAAGCGAAGCATCTATTGGTTTTGCGCTTGTTGCTAAAGGTGGTAGTGCGATTGATGAGTTTACGCCACCGAGCCAAATATGTCCGTTTGGTCGAGCGTATATCTCTGGCGAGAATGTTTCTGTGCTGGTATATACAGAATGGAACTCATCGCCCATATCTCCAGGATTTTGCACAACAAGTGAGTGCCCTGCAAGGCTCATAACAGGTATGTTGATAGATGACCCAGGAAAGATTGACTCCAGCACACTAGGAGTCCAAGCCCCAGCACATACGAGGAGACGGGTTGCTGGAAGATGTGTTTCTGAAGAACAGTCCGTGTAGCCGATACGGACGTACGATAACTCATCATGGCAGTCAGCGCCTACATTTAGGACGACGGCAGGATTATGTATTCGTACACCTGATGCTCGACATCGCTCAAGGAGGAACTGGCAAAGCCGCAGCGGGTCACTGGATTCGTGGATTGTCAGTGAAATATACCTCATATGACACAGCGACTTACAGAACAGCCGTCCCTTCACCATTATCAACTAGACTGAGCGAATCACCTTTGATGCGCCGCAACCACGGAGGGCTATTCTTGTCCTTAATATCTCTCCTCTCTTCTACTACATCCATACGACTTGCCCCCTCACGTATCCAGTCATGCCCACCAGAGGATTTTGACTTCCGCCTTGGCAGCTCATAATTCACAGTCACGGACTTGGAGTACAGCCAATTTTCCCGTCCATTAAACTGCTCCGCCAAATTTTCATGCTCGTTAAAACTTAGAGCCCCTAACGACGCAAGGTCTTGATGGAACCAGTCCCTCGCGAGAAACCCGCCGGCATAGCCAGACGCTGAGGCAAATAGCGTTGTGGATGAGTCGACAAGGTGGATGCTTGAGCCAGGTTGATGTTTGGAGAGGTAATAAGCTGTTGCGATACCGATTATACCACTTCCCACAATTACTGTCGAGGCCATCGGAGTGAAATTAGATTAAGACATGTATTTGTATATTGAGAAAAGAATGGAACTGAGACCTCAGCTGATGCAAGCCAGCTATTACCAACAGAGGAACCGATGACGTGAATGACGCTGATACAGGGTAAGCAGAAGTGAAGCTCCAAAATTGCAACATTGACCCCACCACATTCCTCTCCAACAAACCCCCACTCCCTTTGAGCTTCAAAAGTTGCAGTCATTGACCATTCATCTTCATCGAAACCAGTTACACGACATATTCCTTGAACATGACTTCCAAGGTATTCATCATAACCGGTGCCAGCAAGGGCATTGGCGCTGCCATTACTTGCCACCTCCTTAGCCAATCCCACAAGGTTGTTATCACAGCTCGATCCTCTGAGCCTTTGGAGGGACTGAAGAAATCCCATCCTGACCAGGTTCAGTTCATTGCTGGAGATATTGTTGAGGCTCAAGTACGTGATCCATAGACAGCTCTTGACGAGTTGTGAGACTGATAGATATTGAATAGCTGCCTACGAAGCTGGTAAACCTTGCTGTGTCCTCCTTTGGCAAGGTTGATGGTCTCGTTGTCAACCATGGCATGTTGGCGCCCAAGAAGTTTGCGGATACTACGCTTGAAGAGTGGAAGAAGATCTATGACATCAACGTCTTCAGCGGTATTGCTTTGGTAAGACCATGTCTGGGCACAATCTACGAATCCATGCACAATACTGACAGGGCTAGGCCCAAGCTGCAATTACAGAGCTACGCAAGTCTAAGGGCTGCATTGTGTGGGTATCCTCAGGAGCAGCCACAAAGCAATACGCGGCATGGTCGAGCTACGGTTCATCAAAGGCTGTCTACAACTCTATCTCTGCTCATATTGCCCTCGAGGAGCCTGACATCACAAGCGTTGCCATTGCACCAGGTCGAGTAGACACCGGAATGCAGGGTGTTCTCCGATCAGAGGGCCAAGCATTCATGAACAAGGCGCAATACGACTCTTTCGTTGAAGCCAAAGAGAAAGGCACCTTGCTCAAGCCCGAACAACCGGGACATGTCATGGCAAAGTTTGTCGCAGACCCGCTTAAGGAGCTGAGCGGAAAATTCTTCTCGTAGGTTCCACGACATATTGTGGCATCAAAGACTAATTGTTATGCAGATGGAACTCACCAGAGGTCGAGGCGTACCAAGAATAGAGTGCGGCTGATGGTGGACAAAAGAACCTGGATATCTTGAGCAATGTTAGCTTATGTCTTGACACATTATGCAAATAGATAAAAGGTAGAAAGACAAATGCAAGTCAGTCGAAAGATGAAAAGCTCTTAGTTTGCTCCACATGGACATTCGGATTTAGCATGGAATGTAAGTTTCTTCATCATAGCATTTGATGCTGGTGCAAATAGAAAAAAGCAAAATTGTTCTTACTTTGTACCTAAGTCGCATGCGACAGTGTCAAAAGACGTGATGCTCGAGGCAGCTACCTTGTCGCATGTTAGTTCCTTGTTCCAACATGTTGTCAAAAGCGGGCGTGCAGTCGAATGCGCTCAGGCTATCGTTTTTATCCGTCATGAGAGTCGGTATTTGATAGTACCAGATAGCAAAGTGCATCACGGCGTGTCGGAGAAGGTAGGGATGCTGAAGGGAGTCTTACAGCATGCGTCAAAGAAGGCAGCCTAAACTTTTCTTTGGTTAGCCCTTGGTCGGGTCGAGTGGCACAAGCTTCGAAACAAAGATGATTGGGATCGATCAGTTCTGTCCATTTGGCACAGGACGATGTCAATCAGCACAGGAGGCTTGTCGGACCTCCTAAGCCTGGGGCGACAACATATCTCTTCATGCGAGGTGGTGTACATAGAACAAAGAAAGGCTTACCCAAAGAAATGGTGGCTGCACTCGGGTGAAACAATAGCATAAAGCTATGTTTTCAAGGTATAGCAAGCTGGCAAAACGCAATTGGCGCCGCCATGTTGGTAGCCGTTGCTCAAATTGAGCGTTTTGACATGGTAAGAAAAGAGAGAAGAAAAATGTGTTGATGAAGAAACTAGAAATTTTTGAAAGATGGAAGTTCTGAAATAGACGTGCTTAATTGGCCCGTGCACCGCAAAAAGACGCGCCTCGTGTGGCTGGAAGCACCTGAGGCTCCATACATTCCACTGAGGTTGAAATTCCAGGTGGAGCCTACCTAGTAACAAGCGCGGCGCAAAAAGAGAAGGGGAGGGGAGCTCTTTGAATACAAAAGAGGCTTGCCCCACCACTCAAGGGCCTGAGTAACCATCCGTCCCTTTCAGCTCTCCCAGTCCAAACAAGATATAATATACGACGGCCAAACGACTCATCTAAACACACGCGCTCTATAACGGATAACGACCTTACTAGACAAACGTGCTTCAACCATTATCTTTTAATCATTTTTTTCTGTTTGCTGAGACTTTGTCATCGCGTTGCACTCAGCCGACCATCAACTCTGAATAACCGCGTCTTGGTGTATACTCGGTTTACGCCTCCAATATACGCCGTTTACAGCAAACATCTTTAATCACGACTTGAATCACAGATTTCTCCCCCTTATACGAAATGTCTGATCACGAGTTTGGAGGTCAGTCTTTTCCATCTTTTTGTTTGTTATTTGTTGTTCCTGTGCTTTTTGCTCGTCCCATTTATACACATTTTGCGTCTTAGTTCTCATGTTGTGATGAGCATCCCAACAATGCTTCACTGTCGGGAACTCACAATGATGTGAATCACCCTCTCTCAACTTGTATTTATTTCAGGAGACACTCATCGTGTTCATTTCTCTTTCAAAGTTTCATCATTACGTACACCTATGAAAACTCATTCCCGTATCATCCTTTCTCCCCGAACTATCACTTTAATATTCAAGACACTGCACCTACCTCACAACCTTCCACTACTCGGATTTTACCATGCCAGCGTCCGACAAGTATTGGTTCAAATATGACTCTGGACTACTGGGTCTGCTCTTCATTTTGACTCAATGGACCTTTGCTAACTCATTTTCGAAGGGAATGACGACTTGTCACTCCCGAAGGGTATGCTACGACATTTCCCATATAAGAAATTGTTCACTAAATTTATTACAGCTACTGTCCAGAAGATTGTGTCAGAAATTCTTCCTCCATCAGCAGGTGTGGCCTTTGCCAAGGAAGCTCGTGATCTCCTCATCGAATGTTGCGTCGAGTTTATCACCCTCATCTCTTCAGAAGCAAATGAAATTTCCGAGAAGGAGGCAAAGAAGACCATCGCCTGCGACCACATCACCAAAGCTCTCGAGCAACTAGGCTTTACCGACATGGTCCCTGCCGTTCTCGAGGCAGCAGCGGAGCACAAAGAAGTCCAAAAGGTAAGCTACTAGCTTTGCTTACATGTTTGACGACTGCTAACAATTAATTTCCAGGGCCGAGAGAAGAAGGCAGACAAGTTCGCAAATAGTGGCATGTCCATGGAGGAACTTGCTCGTCTACAAGAGGAGCAGTTCGCTGCAGCTCGAGAGCGCCACGGTTAGAGAGCTGGGGCTGGGATGGGTCATGTTGAAACATGAAAATGGGCGTAAGGGGATTTTGGCATTGCTAGGCGTTGATGTACAGAACTGGACTGGACCGGATTGACTTGAATGGGCCTGAATTTTGTCTTCAGGGAGCGGACGGATTGTGGCTTGTTATCACTTTCGTTTATAGATCTTTTATGAGAAATTTTGCGCCTGCAAGGGATCGTATGGGTTCTATTTTGTCGAATCACCATTTTTTTAAAAGCCTTGTGGTGATCTAATCATGATGTTGGACAATCCGTAGACCAGGCAATAATGCTGACTTCGTGATTAAAGCGGGCTTTATGCCCTGGATATTGAAGATCGCATCTCATCTTAGAGATAAGTCAATTCAAGCTATTAACGATATCAGACGTTGGAAGGATAACATTATTTGAAACTCTATGAGGCTGTACTTTATATTTGTACTCGTGTTGCAGCCCCTCTTATGGAGTGTTTAGAGGTTCAGATGTTGCATGACAGCGGCGGTGTTGACAGGGTAATGACGTGATATACTTTACCTACGTGCCTGGCCTCCTATCACCAGATCGTTATTGCCTAAGTAGCAATACAGCCCTGTTCAGGACCTACTTGGTACCTAGGCAGGCAAACAGCCAATTCTTTGTTGCCTTGAATCAGCGAGTCTTGTATCTTACTCACCATATCCTTATCGATAAGCGCTGAATGAAAGAAAAATGATGTAAATCCAAGATCCCCCCACATTTGTTACGCCTATTCCCACCTTACAATCTACATGCGCCATCCAGCTACAAACTGAAAGCACCATTCTTTTGCTTTCATTGTCGCCCAAAATAGGTCGAAGACGCAAAAACAAGAACAAGCCTGGACCGCGCGTCCCTCGCTGGCTTTCTCGCAAAATGGGTCAAGAAGAGTCCTCGATGAACTATGGCGGCCCGCCCGCAACACTCACTGAGCGGAGCCTTGAAGCTGTCGCAGAGTACATCAAGACGGGTCGTGACAAGCGAATTGTGGTCTTGACTGGCGCTGGTATCTCCACTGCTGCTGGAAGTAAGTCAATTAATTGTATACTAGATTGTAGCAATTTCTTACAAGAGCATTAGTTCCCGACTTTCGAACGCCTGGAACAGGTCTCTATGCCAATCTTGCCCGTCTCAATCTACCCTACGCCGAAGCCGTCTTCGACATCTCCTACTTTCGCAATCACCCCGAGCCTTTCTATGTCCTAGCAAACGAGTTGTACCCCGGAAAATTCCACCCGACCGTTTCCCATGCCTTCATCGCCCTGCTCGCCCAGAAGGGCCTCCTCCAGATGCTCTTCACTCAGAATATCGACTGCCTTGAGCGTAGAGCCGGTGTTCCGTCAGACAAGATCATTGAGGCACATGGGAGCTTTGCGACACAGCGCTGCATCGAATGTAAGGAGGATTACCCAGATGAGAAGATCAAGGAACACGTCTTTGGGGGCAAGGTTCCTCATTGCGACAAGGAGGGCTGCAATGGACTTGTCAAGCCCGACATTGTCTTCTTCGGCGAGCCTCTGCCTAAGGCATTCGATAACAATGCTTATCAAGTCGCCATGGCTGACCTGGTCTTGATCGTGGGTACTAGTCTTAGCGTCTATCCTTTTGCCGCTCTTCCGGGCATGGCGCAGGAGGGCAAGCCTCGTGTGCTCTTCAACATGGAGCAGGTGGGACAGCTCGGCAGCAGATCCGACGACGTTATCGAGCTAGGCGACTGTGATGCTGGTATTCGCAAGTTTGCTGATGCCCTCGGTTGGCGCGACGAGCTCGAGAAGTTGTGGAGACAGGCTGTTGGTGATGAAGAAGCAGACCGACAGCTTAGCGGCAGAGAGAAGAACAAGGTGCAAGATGAAGTCGAGCGCTTAGCAGCTGAAGTTGGTGCTGTCGTTATTGATGATGACACCAAGGCAGATGGAACATCGGAAGAAGAGCCAACGAAGCACCCGGATGGGCCTGTTGTCAAGGAAGAGCCACAGGCTGAGGAAAACAAGCAAGAACCAGTGACTACTACAGCTCCTGGAGCTGCCCAAAACGAAACAAAGGAACCGCCCAAGACTAAATACCACAAGCTTGACCAACCAAAGATCGAGCAACTCGAGGCTGAGGCATCCAAGACAGAATCTCTAGCCACGGAGCCGCCCAAGCCACAGCCACCCAAAGAAGAGCCATCGCAGACAGACGCCTCGAAGGATGAGCCCACAAAAGAGGTGGCTACCTCGGCAGCGGCAGTTCCAAGCACAGAGGAGAAGTAGTTCAATATTTGGACGCGATTGGCAGATGCTGCAGTTCAGCATGCATGCGAGTGCAAAATGCTGGTGTTGGGGTTAAGGGCTAAAAATTACAGTTCATCACGCGCTGATGGCAGACGACTAGATGAGTTTCTTATGTTGGTCACGACGAAATGCTATAGGGTAGGGTTACTTAGATATATCTGGTCGGCGTTGGCCAAGATCAACGCGATAGTCAGTCAAAAGAAATATATTCAGATGACTATACTTCAAGTTTCATGTACGTCGACATATTCTGATGTGAAAGGCTAAAGGTTCTCATATATGAAAACATGCTTCCAATCAAAGTGTATGAGTTCCTGTTTCCCTCAAACCCATCGTACAGACACCAACACTAAGAAACGACAAGAAGTGAAAGAAGACACCCAGAGACCCAAAGACCAGATCCGCATAGCGGCTAGAAGAGAAGACAAGAGAAGAGAAAACAAGAACACCAAGGAAGACTGTCTACCTACTCAAAGACTACCACATCCGCTTACAATCCACTGTCGATCTGGTTTGGAATGTTCGTATTCGTCCACTGTCCCCACTGCCGACAAGTCTCAGCCACCACGTTCGGGATACGTATCTTCTTTACTGCATCTGGATTGGTGAGAAACTGCGTGAGGAATCCTGCCGAAGCGTGCCACGCGATGTGGCAGTGGAACGGCCATACACCTGTGGATGTGTGTCAGCTCGATGTCACCACAGAGAGGGGTGATCTTCATAAGGCTGAGCCAAGGGGGGGAAAGGCCGTACCTGGGTTTCCTGCGGCGTCAAATTGCATCACAAGATGACCGTTGGGCCGAATCAGCTGGACGTCGCGTCGCTGTGGATTGTTTGCGTTGACGATTTTCCCGTCCCAGGCGCCTACACCCTCGCTGAGGATATACATGTTGAAACCGTGTAAGTGCATTGGGTGTCTAAGTAGAATGTGGTGTAAGCAATGGTCTCGAATTAATCCGCATACCGTATCGGTACTTACGCGATAGGGGACTTGTTATTGACAACGACTCTAACGCTCTTTGCATTTCCCGTATTTCTCACGTTCCACTCAGGGGCGAACGAGTGATTCCCAAGATTACTGAGCAGCAGCGTTGGGCTGTTATAGTCTGTCCTTTCGCTCACGCCCCCAAAACTCCAGAGCGTGACGTTGCTCGCGTTTTGGCCAAAGGTTATGTCAAGCTCAAGAGTCTTGTCAGCCGCAGGCACAGGCAGTCTCATCACAGGTATTGTTTCCGTCAAAGGATCGTTGGCGCAAGTGCCTGGGTCAGGAATATCCCATGCCTGCGATTTCGGTGGCTTGTTCTGGTTCACGTTGTTATAGTAGATGGCCGCCAGGGCATTCGGGTTAGAACTTGTGCTGCAAATGGTAGAGATGTTGCTGCGCATCCAATATGCGTCCAATTCGCCATCGGCTTTGACAACTACATCTGTGCGCTGACCAACACCAAGAGTGACAACTTTGGTATCATATGGCTTCACGGGAACGAAGTCGTTCGCAATGACCTTCAGCGTATGGCCATCGATAGAGAAGCGTTGAATAGCCTCTGCACTCGGGTTGATGAGACGCAGGCGGTGTGTTTTACCACGCTTGAAGCGAAATTTGGAAATCCCAGCATTGCTCTTGCAGGGTGTTTTGTCTCCTGGCGCCACGCTAGAGCAGTTGAAATTCCCTTTCCCGTTGATAAGGTTGCTGTCAGAAAGGACAAAGCCGGGGCCGTTGGGTGCCAATACCTCTTCCACGAGATCGTAGTACTCTTTGTGGTACCAATCGCCCAGCATGACAGGCCCAACGTCGATGTCGTAGTCTCTCTTGCCTCTATTTTCTTGAGGTCCATATATGACAATTGGGCCAAACAAACCAGCAGCAACCTGAGCAGAATAATGGGAGTGGTACCAGGTAGTTCCGTATAGATCAGCCAGAAATTGATAAGTGAAAGTCTTCTTAGGTGCGATGGGACATTGAGATACACCCGGGACGCCATCCTCGAACGGCGTTCCCTTCTGTAGGAGACCATGCCAGTGTAAAGAAGTACCTTCGTTTTCGATTTCATTATGAACAGTGACTTGGATGGTGTCACCCCAGTTGGCTTCAATTAGAGGACCAGGGAATTGTCCGTTTATAAGAATTGTGGACAACGCATAGCCATCAGGAGTGATATTGTCACGAGTGATCGTGAAATCGTATCTCCGAATGACTCCGGTATTTGGGTAGTTGTCGTAATAGTTGGTATGCGAGTCCTTGGTACTCCAAGGATAGCCGTTGGGAGTAGGGTTGTCAGTGAGGAATTGTGGCAACTCGGGTGCATCCGTTGTGCCATACGAAGACCTCCTATTTATAGATTAGTATATGTATACAGATAATCGATAAAGATCTTGTTTACCCATTGGTTGCGAACTGGGACAATTGCCCCAAGGCCCCAAGGTTGAATGCGTCTCCAATTCTCATATTGTACCAATTTGATCAATGAGGAATCTGAGAATGCTGGATCATGAGATACGCGATCCTCTCAAAGGAATGAACGCTGGTTTTATAGCCAAGAGGAGCCTGTTGGTGAGTTCAGCCCATTGACAGCCACTGCAGGAGGTGCTTCTATCTTAAGACATGATATGTGCCGATGACCCGCGGGATCCAGCCTCATCTGGGAGAGACGGGCGATTGCATACGGGTCAATCTTGAGCGACTGTCGGCTATCATGGACTAAGCCTGCACGCTGACTCCCATATCCATGAGCGGTTTTGCAGTGGTGTTGAGGTCCACATGGCGAGGCCTTCATGCAGACATGCACCAGGAACAGCTGCACCAGCTCCTAGTACACATGATGACGGTCAGCACAACAAAAGGATAACTCGTATAATCAAATTGCCCCAGGAAAAGGGGACGTTAAACTTTGACTGGGTCATGATATGAGAATGTCGTGGTAGGGATCTTGAATGTGGCGGAATTACCGCTGTCTTAGTTGTCGCTTCAGCCTTAGACATACATGCAGAAGGAAAATAGACCCGAGATCTTCCCCGGGTCCGGGTCGTGCATCTCAAAGTTCCGAGTCTCGACGTGTCGTGCCCCAGTTGAGCATTTTGTTCGATGATTTTGCAACTAGGATGTACCTAGATCGGATCGTAGCCCGTGCCGCCCAACAGAAACAAATTTGATCGTCAAGACAGCTGAACTAGCTGCACGTTTCAGGCAGACCGTTTTCCCAGGTATAAAACAAATGGAGTGGACCCAATTGGTTGGACCTAAATTGTAAATAATTCGACCGCAAACACGAAAAGTTAAACGGCTTGCGGGTGTGTGAAGGTTGCTGATATTGGCGTTGGTTCCAAAAGCTAGCGCTGGCTCACCAGGCACGCGTCAGAAATATAGTTCAATATTGAAAGAACCTCTGATCAGTGATTAAAGGCAGTCGCCCCTCCAGTTACTTCTGACTCCAAAATGATACGCATAGATAGGGTATATTTAACCTTGATATCGACTTTGGGGGATCAGGGGACCCGCGTTCGTCATAGTTGGCGGAGGCGTGATGTAGCCCAACAATAGCAAGGTTCAGATAGCTCAACGATGTGTAAGACGGCGGATTCTCTATTTGGCAATCGATTCAATAGAGGCGCCAATTGCGACCGATTGATCTATGATCTGATAATATGGAGAATCCAGATGACAACGACAACGACAACGACAACGAGCCTAGCTAAGTCAGCATGTCAGCTTCAAAGGCATGTAATCATGCCACTCAAGAGACTGCATAATTGACAGTTCAACTCAATGTAACGACATAATCACTCGCAAGGAAATATTCCGTCGATGCACGATATTCAATATGCATATTGCGAAATATGACATGGGTTTGCTCTCAGCCTCCCTCTAAGAAGCAAATTCCTCAGGCCACTCAACTATAGCCAATAATGATAAGGTATGGCGCAAGTTGTGTAAAAGGAGGAGTGGTTCCTGCTATCCGTACATATGCAAAAAAAGACTGTGATAGCAAACTATTGGACGCTATTGAGTCAACTGCATAAGCCAAAGCGGTTAGCCTGGGGCAAGTATGAGCAGTCAAGATAGTTTTCACTTCGACAGAATCGTAGCACCTCGTATCGGCAGCCGTGGGGTCGGCCAACATGCTGGGTCGCGTGCTAGGGTAGTTGATGTGTCGATCACGTCTCTCTGGAAGATGTAACCTGGACGGCTATTAAGGACTGATATTGAGCGCCACAGCTAGCTCGCCGCTTCTGAAAGATTGTTGTGTAATCCTTCAACTGCAGCTACTCTGCTAGGGCCACTTGAACCCGGAAAACGGAGCGGTCCGTAGGTCTGACAGCATAACAAAAAGACCTTGCATCGTGAGACCAACATAAGTCATTGCTAACTGGACTACAGCAGCATTGTATCGATTGTGGGCCTGAGACTTGATAATAAGATTGGTCCATTTCGAAATAGTTTTGATATGTATTTTACAGATTGCGGCCATTAGGTGCCAGACTGTACAGGGTGAACGTCGAAGTCGACTGGGTATTGTTCTCATCGTGTATGATCTGTTACTCTCATGATTTCCTCCACGCAGGGTTGGCCATCAGCATTATAGGTCGGCGTTGGGCTCGCATGTACATTTCGTGTAGTTTAGGGTCAGCATCGGACCGGATGACACTGCCAATGGACATGAAGAAGCTAGAGGGTCTTGATTAGCATCGGTATAAACCGTTGGGGCGTCTGGCATACCCAAAGGTTGCGCCTGATCCGAGCATGTATTGACCGAGGGTTCGCATTATGCCGTTAGAGCCGGCTCCGTATCGAAAGATGTTGACCGTTCCTAATCAATGTCAATTGTGATTCAGATAAAGCAGCTCGAGGCAGGCAAACCAAAGACAAAGCCCATGATGACACCAACAGCTGTATCATGTCAGAGAAAAGTTTTATGAGCTAAATGAGGAGTAATTCGTACTTCCACCCATCATAGCACCCATTTTGACTATTGAAGTTGTCAGCTATAATCAATTCCGTGGAGAATGATATCAGCGTACGTTTCTCCACGTTGGAGGGGCCATGCTGGCCGGCATTGATAGGAGCGACGGGAGGCATTATGATCGTGGACGGTCGGTATACGAAGCTCTGATATTTGAGTTTAGTGTAGATGACTGATCACGGCAGACGAGGTTTGTTGGACTAGCACGGCGCAAAGCTACAATTGCTGATGAAGCTCTCTTGATGCGACTTCTTTCCTCAAATCCGATGACCTCTTGAAGGCTGTCGTCATTGGCTAAACGGCTAAAGTGGGTTAAGGGTTCGGAGAAAGGTCGGTGCGTGACTCGAAGCACAGACTATCTTTCCGTACAGTGCACTGAAAAACAAGTGACATCTCTGCACTGTAAAGCACTCATCACGTGGTCCCTCTCGTGGGTCACGATCAGGCTCCACTGCTCGGCTCCGACTCGCAAGAGGGATTTGATCATTCATGTTTTTTTCAGGCGCTTCTCTTGCACTTACAAAACAGTCTTTGACATTTACAACTCTATTTCTGTGGTGCTGGGGTTATGCGAGCAGTGAGCACATGCCAGTGTCTTTGGGCGTGTGCTCCACTGTCCTCTGTACTCCGTGTGCCTGAGCTGAGAGTGCCGACCGGGGGCTCCAAATTTGAACACGCCAACAAGCCAAGCAGCGCTTAGCGAGACCTCCCCCATACTGTCACTGTTACTGCAACCTCTCATCAACTCAATCACGGCCTGACGCCTTCCAAGTATCGTCTCCTGCGACGCGAAACCCCTATTCGACATCGCGATATCTTCGTGCTTGGTGAGTGAAGCACCCTCTTGGCTGTCGCTGGCCCGACTCGCCTCTTGATCTCCTGTCCCCGGTCCGACGGGGCCATCGCCGATCGTCTATCTTCCATTACCAAAACCTGTTCCTAGCCACGAGCTCACGATTTTTCTTGCCCACCAGCAACGTCAAGCCACTTTAAAATATTGATACTCGGATCGCCTTTCATCAAAACTGCAACGTTTTTCTTCACGCCAGCCATCATAAATCCTCTTAGCCTCCAACTTGCTGGTGGAGTGACATCAGCCTCCCACGCGCGAGCCGCACACGTCCTTCTTCCGTAACCGGCTCCTCTATATCCTCGACTCTGCGTTTATCGGCCGCAACCGCTGAATATTAATTATCCTCATGACGGCAGTCGCGAATCCACCGAATTTCTCCACGTCAAGACCAGCATGGGGCCCTATTAACGGCAATCATCAAATGAATTCAGAAGAAGGTCGAGGCGGCATCGGCATGTTCGCGCCGCGGAAGACCCTTACTCGTTCCAACTCATCATCATCTGTTTCTTCAACGTCTTCGAACTCTTCTGCTACTACAGTTGCCTCGAACGGCTCCCATGCCAATGGCACTCCGTTGTCTTCGACTACTGATTTAAGCCAATGGTCGGCTAACGCCGCACCTCGAAAACGCCCCCAACCGAAAGCCCCTTGGCCGCCAGGAAAAGGGGAATTTCAACAACAAGACATGTCTCGATTGCCCGCTGGCAGAGGTCAAGGCATGATAGCGGCCCATGGGCCTGTGCAGGCCGGCCCTGGTCAGGTTCAGATGACACCTCAAGGCATGATGCGCCCTATGGCAGCTGAACAAGTCCCCCCTGGCCAACCCGTCCTGTACCTACTATCTCTCAACGGTACATTTGAACGAAAAACGATCGCTGTTCCTTTCGCCCCCGAAAGCCTTCGCATTGGCCGACAGACAAATCAAAAGACCATTCCGACACCTACCAACGGTTTCTTCGACAGTAAAGTGCTGTCGAGACAACACGCTGAGATCTATGCGGAACGCAATGGCAAGATTTATATACGAGATGTCAAGTCTTCGAACGGAACCTTTGTCAATGGAACTCGTTTATCACAGGAGAATCGCGAATCCGAGCCACATGAATTGCAGACCTCTGATCATCTCGAACTTGGCATTGACATTGTTAGCGAGGACCAGAAGACAGTCGTTCACCACAAAGTGGCCGCCAAGGTTGAGCACGCCGGATTTCTAAGCGCATCAAGCAATGTGATGGATATGAACTTCGGCGATCTCGACCCCGCTAATGGCGCTATGATGATGCCTTCTGGACCTATGCAATTGCGTGGCCGCACGGGCAGCAATGCGTCTGTCGCTAGCAATGGCCGAATGATGCCAAATGGCATGGGTGCCATGAACATGCAAGCCAACGGCATGCCTCAACAACGACCCTTCTTTCTTACCCCTGTTGCTACGGATCAAATTTTGAAACGACTTGCGGTATGTTTGCATCCGAACCCATACTGATAGTCGTACTAACTTACCTAGAATGAAATGCGCAATGCTCGACTTCAAGCACAAGATCTAGGCCGCACCAACCAGTTCGTCCATACCCTATTATCCAAGGACGACCTCAAGGATCTTGAGAAACCCGAGGGCCTTGAACCCCCTAAACCCCAGCCTATTGTAAATGGGATGGGAACACCATTCCGTGCTGACCCCAAAGCACGGTTTTCTGACCCTCCTGCCCCCCCTCCTCAGCAACCTCTGCCTGAGAAACCTGACGTGCCTTCACTTAAGCGTGGCCCAACCGAACGACCCAAATCTGGTCCACCTAACTCACCAGTCCGACCTGATAACCTCAGCCAGATTGTTCAGCTCACCGAGGCTCTTAACAACGCTAAGCGAGATATCGACTCCCAAACCGCACGGATGCGTGAACTCGAGGAAATGCTGCAAAAGGAGAGGAGTGCACGAGAGGAAGCAGAAGAGCTTGCTAAGCGTCTAGAAGAGTCAGCAACAGTACATATGAATGGATCAGCTGTGCCCAGTGGATCAGAGCCCTCAGAAGAGGGGCATGAAGTCACCGAGGACGAGAAGTCTGTCCCTGAGGCTCCCGAGTCAGAGGCTGATGATGAGACTGCTACTGTTGACGTCGCGCAGGAGACCGCTGCCGCTCTCCAAGGCCGAATTGACTTGATGGAGAGTCAGATGCGAGATATGAAAGAGCAGATGGAAGAGTGGAAACAGCGATGTGAGACCGTTGAGTCAGAACGAGACGCTGATAGGAAGACGCTGGCCGAAATGGTTGTTCAACTTCGTGCTGAAGAAGCACTTCGGGAAGCAGCAGAGAAGAGGGCCCGATCTCGCTCAAGGAAGCGAGGCGCTGATGCTGATGGCGCTGTTGTCGGCGAGCCCAACGCCAACTCAGAGGTTGCTGAAAATACCACTGGAGAGGCAGAGGCCGTTGAGCCTGTTGCCATTGATGAAGCGATGGACGCACCGACGTTGTCTCGGGCCAGTACTATTACACCGGCAACCCAGAAGGGTGTTGTGCGTGGACAGGATCAACGCCTGCAGGCCGCACTACCTTATGCCTCGATGATTGGTGTTGTGATATTTGGCATGGGTTTGATGGCATATATCAACGGATGGCAGGCTCAGCCTCCTCGCCCGGAGCAATGAACTGTTGGTATACAAAGGGGGTGAGTTGCATGAGGAGGAAGAGGGGTAAATGATGGGCTGTTGTAAAAAGGGGATCACGACATTATATCTTCGTCCTGGGGGAGTTGTAACTTTCATGAGTGGTATTCATAATGCATGATGCGGCCTGTCGACTTGGCCCATCAACGATGAGACGATACGAGACCAGACATGGACATATCCAAACCGAGCACATTTCCTTTGTTGCTATCACCGTACTATATATTCCCTTACCTTGTACCAACGGCTCGGCAGACAACAACATGGCATAGGAGGCCCTTGGAAGGGGTAAGGCCTGGTTCGAGTCAGGCTTGAGGATACGGCGTTATCTTTTTTTCATTTGTATTTTCTCCGATGCAGTATTTGATACAGCGGGGTGCATCTTAAGGACTAGCGGGTGTTGATGCGAGCAGTGGGCTGCAGATACCGAGACAGCGTATAAGTTACTTTGCATATTTAATTTACTTGCCTGAACATGAGCGGCCTTAGTTTCGCATTATGGTATTTACTGTTGGTTTGTCAAATGGAGGCTTGAAACATTTGCGTCATAGGAATGAGGGCGCGTAGACTTCATAGTGCAGTACTTACTAAACCAACAGCCGCATAAGTCAGGAGTCAAGCACGTCATCTACATCAGAAACATCTTCACGAATTTGACCCCTGATTATCCGCCACCTTTCTATAGGCCCGGGCCTCGCACTCGGCCTCATCCTCCCGGCGCTAACCAGTTTTCGTATTCAATTCGCGCCGCTATTGGATGCGTGGTTGGTAGTCCATCCTGAATATTGTTTGTTATAGAATTATTGAATGAGAAGGGTGAACTCAAGTATAAATTAGCCATAACAGGCCATAATAACATTCAAGTTAATTTCATCAATAATCTTAACAACAATGGTTTCCCGCTCTGAAGTTCAGAAAACCAACGCTTCGGCCGCCTCAAAGCTCCCAGCTGGCCTCGTCGCTATCTTTGCTGGTGCAACAGCAGGCATCGGCGAAACAGCCCTGAAGGCATTTGCGAAGCACGCAGCTCGACCAAAGATCTACTACTTTGGTCGCTCTCAAGAAGCAGGTGATCGACTGCAACATGAGTTGAAGGAGTTGAACCCTGATGGAGAATATGTCTTTATCAAGAAGGACATGAGCCTGTTGAAGAACGTGGATGAGGTTTGTCGTGATATCAAGACTAAGGAGACAGTCATGAATGTCCTGTTTCTGAGTCAAGGGTGCCTCAAGATTGGCGTTGGTAAGTTGTCAACTCTTAGTCAAGACTTATACTAACTTGTCTAGATACTACTGAAGGACTCCCTATGGTCACTGGCCTTACAATCTACTCCCGCAACCGTCTAGCCGTCAACCTCCTCCCCCTCCTGAAAAAAGGTCAATCTCTTCGTCGTGTAATAACTGTCATGGCCGGTACACACGAAGGAAAGCTCTTCGACGACGATATAGCATGTCGCAACGTTCCTTTCACCAGCATTCACAACTCACGAGGTCACGTGTGTTCAGCCCTGACTCTTTTCTTGCAAGCTCTCGCACGTCAAGCACCAGAAGTTTCGTTCATTCATAACTTTCCTGGCTCTATAGACACACATCTAATTCGCAGCGGAGATGGGTTCATGATGCAGGTCATGAAGTATTGGTTCAAGGTCAGCATGACTGTTAAGAGACAATGGCTTCCTAAGGAGGAGTGTGGAGAGAGACATGCGTGGTTGTGCTTGACTGGGAGGTATCCTGATAAGATGGGCTGTGAGAATGGTGTTAAGGAGGGTGAAGTTGCCGTTGGTGTTGATGGAAACAAGGGAAGTGGTGTCTATAGTGTTGATTGGGATGGGGAGAGTGCTTCTGATGAGGTTGTCAAGCTTTTGGAAACGCATCGACAGGAAGGCGTGTTGGATAAGCTCTGGAAAGACCAGGAGGCAGAGTTTGTCAGAATTACAGGCGAGACCTCTATCTAGAAACTTGTAGTTAGTATCAGGTTGCGATTGAAGAACTGGCTGTGTTCTTGGAGAGCCTGCAGGTTGAAATAAGAACCGTATCAGGACTCATCCAAACGATCAATTTAACTTTAAATACTATAAAATAATTATTTGCCTTTCTAGATTTTCCTTGAGCCTCCATGGACGCTCCGCGGATGCTATCGGCAGCTGTCTATAAGTTACAGACGAATCTCGTTCACGTTACCATTTAAGGATTAAGTTATTAAACTCTGAATACAAGGATAATCCATGCCTATCATCATTTACTACGGTAGGAGGTATAAGTAGAGGCCCCCCCTTTACGTTTTTGTGCC
>JAADJG010000472.1:0-148445 GCA_012932025.1 Fusarium austroafricanum | reverse complement strand
AGCTTCTTGGGATGTGATGAGTTTTTGAAGTAGACGGAGTGCCTTGCATTGTTCACTTATAAGTCATGACAGAGCTGTGTTGGGTACATACGACCATAGGTAGTGGAGAATACGGGATCCCGTCTGCTCTCCCATAGTCAAGCCATTAACCGGCGGATTAGTAGTTGGGTCGCTGACGACCAGCGAATCCCCGCTGTTGTATGTTTTTGTCATTTCTCTTTTTTGCTTCCCTACATAACCTTTACACTATTCATCATGTCAAAAAGTAACCCCGTCATGAGCTGTACTGCTTCAAGTCCAGTGCCGAGATCATACCAAACCCAGTGAATTACTCATATGGATGAGCTTGAGAACGTAGTTAAGAATTGTTAGTATAACCGAGAAAATCGGTAATTTGAGTTAATGTTGCTCGCCAATGTCATTACCTGCATATATAATCACCATTATCTTCAACTCCGTGTTGTTGCCGAATGATACCGCTGACTAAGCCGGTTAACACGCTACCCCTCAATGAACACGCATGGTTAACCATCATCGATCCTAATTCAATGATAAAGTTCTGTTGATAATTTATCCTTTTCTACCTACAGAACCCTCTACCATGACTCTTAGACTCGGTCCCGGCTCCCAACATGCCCCTTCTTTGATTAACGCTTTGAATGTAAGGCCAATTCTCAATTCGTACCCCATGTTGTTGATACATATTGTGTAGATCCAGATAAGATATCTTCATCTACACGAATGGCAGTCTAGGAAGCTACTCCAAAAGGTGAGTTCGAGATAATCTAGCATTCCTTAGGTTCGACGAGAAACTCACCGATATCCAGGCCAAAATACTTGTCCCAAGGGCGGGTCGTCTCGTGAAGACAGAAAAAGCTGCGAGAGGGATGATGAAAGACTTTGGTGAGCCCCAAGAGACGCCAATTTTCGCAAACTGACCTTTGCTTTTCTGTCCTCGTGTAGACATTAAACCGCAAGACCTGACAGGTCGCCCGCAGGTCCCAAAACTAGCCGACCTCGAACTTGCAAGACAACCAGTACAGGATGTGTTGGGCTACTTCAAAAAACAAAACGAGAAGAGAACCCCAAAAAGTGCTAGGATTCCGCTGTATGTGGAGGGGTTTACTCCGTATGACACGAAGTGGCGTCTTACAATGGCTGTTGATCGAGAAAAGTATCGACCAGTTATTAAGATTCGAAATTGTGAAGATTCTGTGGGGCTTCCAGATCCACGACATGAGCTTGCCTTTCAGAAAGACTTTTGGTTTGACCTGAGTAAAGGTATCTCTAACGAGTTGTTCAATGATATCTCACAGAGCTTTCAGTTGCCAATTCCCCAACAAAAAAGTTTGAAAGCTATTCTGTCCAGGCTCTTCGGGATCTTCTCCGAGAAAGAAGCACTCAGCCTAGAGCTTGATCTTTTGGGTCACCCAAAAGGTATGATGTTTTGTTCGAATTTGGAATTCGTTTTCGATGACGCTGCTCGAGACCGACAGCATGATCTCTTCGCTTTGAGAGCCAAGGATCATGAGGGCAAGGACGAGCCCGAAGCGGAAAAGCATGGACTCGTGTATATCCGCCTGGATGGAGATATTGGAAATGTGGTTAATGGAGCTGGACTTGCTATGGCCACCATGGACACCGTCGCCTTGTATGGCGGATCGAGTTCAAACTTCCTTGATGCGGGTGGACAAGCCACAAAGGAGACTATGCTGCAAGCTTTCAAGATCATCCTGGCTGATGAGAGAGTGAAGGCGATTCTGGTCAACATCTATGGCGGTAAGTGGAGGTTTGCTGACAGAATTGGACGTGAACTAAATGATATTAGGTATCACCAATTGTAGCATGATTGCAGAGTCTATTATTGCAGCAGCAAGTGAGCTTGGCCCATTGCGCGTACCAGTGGTGGCGAGGTTGCAGGGAACTAACTCGGAAGCTGGACTGAAGCTGGTAAGTATTTGAGTTTCCTTGTTGAACAACTACTGAAGACTTTTAGCTTGAAGATGCCAATCTTGGAATTCACATTGAAGCGGACTTTGGAGAAGCGGCCAGAAAGGTTGTTGAGTTGGCGAAGCAGCAGACACAGGAACCTGTTGAGAAAAGCTCGGCAGAGTCCTCCAATGAGTCCCTTGAAAAGCATTCAGGGAAGCTCTGAATGTCTCACGCGACGGCGCTTAGAATGTGGCTTTAGACATAAAGAAGGCTCAAATATGGTTGAATATAGAGAGCATATAGAAGCAGAAGTCAAAGGTTGTCTGTCATTTGTCTTTCGGGCGTTTCAACTCTTGTATCAGCATTAATCAACGCTCGATACCGAAGCTCATGAAGTTCCTACCACACTGTGTTCGAATGCCTAACGTGTTTCTCCCAAAAGTTTGAGAATCAATTGTTTTCCAGAGTGCCAATATGTTAGCTTCTGCATAGGATAGAGTTTCTGGGGTATCACATATTATTGGCTCATAGTCGAAACTCAGAATCTCGATAATATCCTAAAATTACTGGAATTCACTGCTATTTCCGGAATTGGATCATACGTGAATGGGTCCTTCATAACCAGAAAGAGCTAGAACCGGACAACGGACTTATAGTGCTCACGTAAGCCGGCAGCATCTAAATACCGATTCGCCTTTTCGACACGACGCATGTTTTTAATTTCTCTTAAGATCCGAAAACTAATCCTGTACATTTAAATCTCACGCGCTGCCAAGATGGCTGCTCTACAAAGCCGTCTCGGCTTCTCGAATACGACCCCTTTCGTCCTATTTTGTATATTCGGAGGTCTCCTCTTTCTCTTCTCCACTCTCCAACTTCCCTACATCGATATTGACCGCGTGTTCTGTGCTGCTGGAGATCCTTGGAGTGTCCCCGGAGAATGTTACGTCTTCCAGAAACCAGGGCTTATGCGTTCTGGGATATTACTGCATCTAGCCACAATTTTACCTGCGGGCGCTCTTGTGTGTTTTCAATTTATCCCGGCGCTTAGAAGGCCGAAGTATGCCAAGTTTCATCGCGTAAACGGATACTTTGTTCTGGTTCTCTCTGCACTGGGGACCGCTGGAGCTCTGATTATTGAGAGCAAGGCTATGGGCGGAACTTTTTGGAATAGGATTGGGACGTGGAATCTTGGGGCCTTGTTTACTATTGGTATGGTAAATGGGTTGGTCAGTATCAAGCAGAAGCGAATTGAGGACCATCGAGCTTGGATGTTACGAGCCTGGTTCTGGGTAGGTTACAAGTACTTCACGTATTCGGCAGTTACTAACATATACAAGGCAACATCAATTATTACAATGAGAGTTGTCCTGATATCACTGGCCCATATTATAGGTACCCCATCTCGGGCAATACCTGTAAGCTTACCATGCGCGCTGATCGAGTACCTGCATGAGAGTTTCCCTGGCACAACTCAGAATCCCTATCCAAGCTGTGCACCATACATATCAGGAGAGAATTTGTTACAAGAAACACTTGTGACGACAAACTGGGACCTAAATGACGTGCCTGGAATTACAGCTGCTCTGAGAGTTGGATATGCTTTTGGAGGATGGATTGGCTTTGTCATCCACGCAGTTGGAGTTGAATTATATGTGAGTGCCGTTTTTTGTGCTACTGTGTCTTGATGTGTGGATGCTAATTGATATATAGATATGGAAGACTACACCGAAGCGGAAACTAAAAGTGTAATGCCTATGGAGAATCAAGGTTTATAAGTGAACCAATGGTTTGATAGAACTTGTCACTTAGTCCTAAAGGAAATATATCCCAAACCTAAAACACTTTCTATTACATGAAACCATTACCGTATATCTAAGAGCTCCAATTATAAATAACAATCTATATCCTTTAAAAGTCACAACGCCAACTCGCAATCTGAGCAGCAGTTCTCGTAGGTGTACCATAAATCAATGCATCCCCATTCCTCTGCGGTGTCAGTCTTTCAATCTTTCTAGTCGACTCCCAGTGAATAGTTCCATGTCGATACAACTCTCCGAAAGTCCCAGGGCGGTATGTAATATCGTGATATTCCTTTTTCTTGACAAGGTCGCCAAGAGCTGGGAGAGAACCCATGGAATTGTGATAAAGCTTGTAAATGTAGCTCTTCTCAAGCATTTCCACCATGAAAGCTTCGGCTTCAGCTCTCTTCTCAAGATCAGGTTCGTCAAGGT
This sequence comes from Fusarium austroafricanum, assembly GCA_012932025.1. Taxonomy (NCBI): domain Eukaryota; kingdom Fungi; phylum Ascomycota; class Sordariomycetes; order Hypocreales; family Nectriaceae; genus Fusarium; species Fusarium austroafricanum. The sequence goes on along the minus strand of JAADJG010000472.1, from coordinate 144,279 downwards.
GTGTGCCAAAAAGATCTGCTTGCTTGTGTCCGTTGAGACTGGTCTTCAGAGCACCGAGGATTCCGTTCTGAATACCCTCCACCATAAAGACTTTGGTCTCCCAGAATTCACGCCCGTTCCAGCCGTCTGTGACATCGACAAGATTGCGAATGCGGTCCGCCAGAACCATCTGACTGACATAGTCTGTCATGAAGTAGATCTGACTCTCATCTTCAGGATTGGCCATACCTTCGGCTAGACCGATCTCAGAGATCAGGGGATGTTTGTGGAAGCCATCGACGTTTGTTCGGCCAATCCAAAGTTCTTTATATCCTTCGTGCCACTTCTTGATAAACTCGCAGTGCTTTCGAGCGGCAAGAACGAAATTGCCCATATCTCCCCATTTGTTTCTAATCTGGCCTGTGATGATCCAAGCGCCCATTTCATAAGGTGTATCGGGTGATGAGATTTGGTCCCAGAAGAGAGTGTCAAGATGGATGTGAAGCATATTTGAAACGTCAAGCCAGACACCACCATGCTCGTAGATGAGTGGAAGACGAGCGAGGTCACTCGCATGCTGAGGTGCATGCTTTCCATCCATAGTCTTGTTGATAAAAGATTCTGGGAACCATTCTTTGCCAACATAATTGTAAATGTTGTTTGGAGATCCATCGACGAAGTCCACTAGACGAACAGTCCAAGAAGGACCTAGTCGTCGAACCCAGTTCAGGACTGTTTGCTTGTGGGTAGAATAAATAGAGTCAAGGCCTTTGTCCCAAATAGCCCAAACATTCTTCTCGGATGTGATGGGCTGGTATGTTTGAAGCCGGGCGATGATTTCCGAGTCTGTTCGGAGATCGAGTAGTGAAGGGTCAATCTCACGGAGGCCAGTGGCTGACTTGGGGATTGTGAATTTGCCCATTGTTGTAGATATCGATGTAGTAGTTGGTCGTGATGCTAAGCCCATGAAGTCTTGTTGATGAGGCGATTGAGTAATGATGGTTCGAGAATGTGATGGGGTTGTCGTAGTTAATAAACCAATCGCGCAGTGATTAGAGATGAGTCGACTTCTCCTTTCAGAGTAGCTGGATTTCTTGTATGACTGTGGCGGCATTTTTAATACTACAAGCAAGAACGTGATAGGCTGCTTTGGTTGAATCGAATCTTGGTGGCTGTCTGTCAAGTACGCCAACCCCAAAGTGTCGATGAATCATACTTAGCGTAACCACTAAAACCACGCTGTGCTTATTTTCGTACTTGGCCCTCATTGCATACGATAATGCTGTGTAAGGCTTAGTATACAATTTTGGTTACTTGTAGAGATGTGTTTTAAAAAGCTTGCGCTGTCCAAAGAAAACTTGAATATTACTATTGCTCTATCTGCTATGGTTCCAACTTGCAGAAGAGAATTCAGCTGTTCTAAGATTTCTAAAATCTAGACGTGACTCCATCTCCAATGGGCGCAACTTCCAGCATGTTAGTAGCTTGGGCAATGTGTACGTTCTTGATATCCACGTCAGACACAAGTGCCCAGAATTACTAAAGTCATCACGTTCTCCTAGGCAGTGCTTATCACAGGCGACCTGCAATAAACAATCACCGGGGATCTGTTGCTCACCCCTCGGGTTAAATTGGTCTACTGTCTATCTTGACAACCAATACGAGCCGGGAACTATGATTGGGTTGCTGGAGTGGAGCTGTTTGACTGTGCACTGATATAGATCCACAAACAATTAGTATTCTACCAGTAACTAAGACCTAAAACGTTACAAGGAAATAATTTGGTTTTCCCCCAGTTGGAATCTTTGTTGCCCAAAATGGATAATGGCCATTCTAAGAGAAAATCTTATTGCTAAGCTGTCAGCTGCCTGGCTTGTCAGACACGTCGCAGACATCTACAAGAAAGCGAAGGCTGTCATCCTTTTCTTCCAGTATCAGTCTGTCTCAGCATTCTCTTCCTGTTATCTCCTTAATTTATATCGACTACTGAAGCAAATTCAGATCTCAACAACATGAAAGCAGTCATTGGTTTTGCTGTTGCGAGTATAGCAATCTTTACCCCATCCTCCGCCAAACGCATCTTTTACAACGCAGGCGACCTTGACGGATGGGACTATATCCTCAAAGAAAACAATGGCACCGTCCAAGTCGACAAGGAAATTACCTACGATGGGGATACATCGATCAAGATGACACAAACTTATACGCCTGGCTACAAAGGTCGCTACCATTCCGAGGTTCATCACAACAATCGAGGGTACAAACGTGGTGATGAGTTCTTTTACGGATTCAGTTTTCGTCTTGCAGAGGATTGGGACTTCCAGCCACAATCTTACAACCTGGCCCAGTTCATTGCAAATAGGGAGGGAGCTGGTTGCGGTAACGATGACTGGAAGCCGTCGACATTGTTCTGGCTCGAGGATGACCAGCTTGCATCGAGGATTGTGTCTGGTCCATTTTGGCAACCCAACTGTACGAGAGACATTGAAGAATTCCGAAACTTGACTGCGATCAGGGCTGGGGAGTGGTATCGCGTCATGGTTCACGCCTCGTGGCAAAACGATACCTTGGGATTTTACAAGATGTGGGTAGACGATAAGCCCGTTCTAAATCTACAAAATCGCAAGACAACACTCGACGACGATAGTATATACCAGTTGCATGTCGGGCTGTACGCAAATGGATGGCATGACGATGAGGAGATGTTGGGTAACCAGACTTATCGCCAAGTCTGGTACAACGAGATTGTCATGGGAACAGAGCTTTTGGATGTTCAGATTGGGAAGGCTGATGCATTGGAATACAATTGAACTTTGTATCCGCATTGATGGGTAACAAAGAAGCCAGCTGCCATTCTTCTAGGTGATGAATTAGGGTTATAAGGATAGGAATTGCGCATCCGGAAACGGAGCATATGAAATAGCTATAAACATCTATACCTTTCATAAATCAATATGAGGTACTATTACACGCATTACGGTTACTCTCTTGCAGAAATGGCATTGAATTCCCTTTTTCCAAGTGAAACTAAGCCAGCACTTAATGGCCTTAGTCGAGCATGGAACCCAATGCTTCCCTGGCAAAGAACTTCGGTAGTTTCATCCACTTTGGGAGGCAATAGCCATATACAGGGGACCCATAATTTGGAATCAAGCTTCAATCAGGGTAACTCTTAGCTCTGACCGTCAGCCAGGATAGAGCATAAACATTGAGATTGGACTGAATTGGTAGCTGTTTTACTGCTTTAGCGACCACTCGGGCTTTTTCGAAAGACTGAGTTATGAAATTATGGACCAGTGAAATCGTTGACCTCGTAAACTCCACTTGGTGCTGCCCAGACCCCTGGTCATTATTGTGATGATCTATCAGCCCTAGGGTCAGCTAAGCCGAGAGGCAGACAATTTCAGTTAGTAGGCAATTTGGAAAGGTTGGGGCCTTGGGCCCATAAGTCTTTAAGACCTCCCTAGCCAGAGAGTAGAGGTGTTCTGATTTCTATCACACTCTTTCTCTTCAGTTAAATCACTTTGCGTTGTGTCGTCAATGGCTACTCATCGGCTCCTGATCAGTCTGGTACTATGCTTGACGACTTGGTCTCAGCTCGTCAACTGTCAAAGTATAACAGCATTCTATACTGATCAAGCCGTTCAAGTTGCAGCACAAGATCCAGACACTGGAAGTATTCTTTACAGCAGCTGCAACAGCACCGGAATCCCAGTCTTTCCTATTGACAGTCCAAATGTCCTCTCAACAAAAAGAACCCCTAGAAATGGAACTGCCTTGACCATGGCTGGCTGGTTCGACCAGAAGAAAATTGTGGTACGTTTTGACGATAGCCATGGCCGATGAGAAGCTAAAGAAGCAGGCATCTATCTTTTACCAGTCAGACAATGGCGCGATTATAAACGGCTATTACGAATGCGACCCATCGAGCGGGAAGCTGATCCGTAAAGGCGAGTACGGCATCAGTGAGATTGCACAGCTGAGTTCAGTCCATAAATACACTGGACTTTCAGTTGAGCTTCTTGGAAGTACACTTGGTTACCGTGTCTTTTACCACGATGCAAAGCGCGTGGTCCGAGCATTGTCGTACACTGTCCAAACAGACTGGATCGATGCAGGGTTTGTCTCGCAAGATCCTGCTGAAGGCATGACACTTGAGTCTCTTCACTGGGGAAAAGGGAACATCACCGTTGCATTTTCTCGAGGGTCAGACAACCTGGAAGTTGCACGACTTGAGGGAGATGGCCTTTATCATCTTGGTACGTGTCCTTTCGCACAGGATATTGGCTGTGACTAACCAGTGGCAGAGAGTCTCCCAAAATCTATGAACGGAACTTTTACGAACGAAACATCAGCGGATGAGATCCAGATCAAAACGTCCACGCCCGGGTTTACCCTACCATCTTGGGATGCGACCACGGTATCAGTCGCAACTTCGATCGATAGCTCTCGGTCTCGAAGCATCTTCTACATTGGAACTGACAAAAAACTCTATCAAGTTACTGACCAAGGTGGTGAATGGGACATGGCTTCCAACCAGTCTGCATCTCTTTGGCCCACTGCCGATGATGCCAGTGCACGCTTGGCCGTCGCTTATCAGCAAAGCCAAGGTGAAATATGGGTCTACTACAGGGCCAACGGTACCATGATTCAGGCTCACAGAGATGGTTCTGGTTACTGGGACAAGGCGTCTGCCTTGCCAACTGAAATGACCAAAGCGAGCGATGGAGGCCTAAAAGGCGGCGACGATAGTTCATCCAAGGGAGGCTCCAATGGTGATGAGTCAAGATCCGGGTCAAGTGGGCTAAGCACTGGCGCGAAGGCAGGAGTTGGAGTTGGCGCTGGCGTAGGCGGCTTGGTTGTCATCGCTTTAGCGTGGCTATGGCTGAGACGTCGTTCTGCCAGGTCTAACCTTCAGGGCTACCAACCCACAGCGACAAACTCCAAGCCTGATGAACAGATGGCAACTGGGTATCAGACCGCAACGCCAATTCATACTCCCCTGCCTGAGTACAAGAGAGTTGAACCAGCCATGATGGATAGTCAAACGCACCCGGTGGAGCTAGCCAGCCCCACCATGGTATACGAGATGCCTGGGCAAAACACTAAATGACGATGAAGATGCTGGTTTTTAGAGTCGGGGTTGTGGTGCTAGAGAAGAAGTACGATTAAGGAATGAGATTAATGGGTTTGTTGTAGGTGAGATTGTGCGAAGTATTTATCCTGGATAGTAGCGTGGCATTATTACTCAATATATTGTTACAAGAGCCTCACATGAAGGGTTTAAAAGTTATTATGTATCATACATAATAGAATAACGTTCAAAAGGAAGATTTAAAATAAACCTAACCTACCCGCCATGACAGTAAAGTATCTGACCGGCCCTAGGTCGGAGCTGATGCGCCCCTCATCGGCTTGGTCATCCGATCGGATCCAATGACCGGCGTCCGGTGTCGCATATCATGTCTTGTCTTATAAACTAATTGAATCTATCATCAACAATCCAAATAATTAAACATCTTCAAAATGTCGTTCTGGATCGAGACGGAAGATTGGCACACCGCCGGCGAACCCTTTCGCATCGTGCAGAATCTGCCACTTGGACATTTGCCCCATGGCGAAACAGTATCTCAGCGTCGCCTCACAGTCTTAAACACCCCCAATCATCCCCTCGACCAACTCCGTCGGTCTCTTTGTCATGAACCACGAGGTCATGCTGATATGTACGGTGGCTTCATAAACCCCCCCAATGACAACGGTGCTCATTTTGGTGTTTTGTTTTGGCACAAGGATGGCTTCTCCACGGCATGTGGACATGGCACCATGGCGTTAGGGTATTGGGCTGTTACCGAAGGACTTGTTGAAGTGCCTGAGGAGGGAAATGTGGATGTTGTGGTTGATGTTCCCTCCGGGAGGGTTGTGGCTAAGATTGCCGTCATGAATGGAAAGCCTGTTCATGTTGACTTTATCAACGTGAAGAGTTATCAAATCGCCAAAGATCTCTCTGTCAACATTCCTTCTCGAAAGGTTGACGTCAAAGTCGACCTATCCTTTGGAGGAGCTGTTTACGCTACCATCGACGCATCCCAATTAGGTCTCACAGTCGAGCCAAGTGAATACATCAAATTCATCGACCTTGGACGGGAGATCAAAGCTTCTCTTGGAACCAGAGCACATTACAACACATACGATCTATATGGTGTCATCTTCTACAACGAAGAGAGCATAGGACCCGCTGGTGAAGTCCGACAACGCAACGTTACTGTCTTCGCAGATGGGCAGATTGATCGCTCTCCCTGTGGATCTGGAACTGCTGCAAGAGTGGCAGTACTTTTAGCTGAAGGAAGACTAGGCGCCGGAAAAGGGAAACTTCTGCATAGGTCAATTATTAACACAGTGTTTGAAGCGGACATCGTTTCTGAGGAAGAGAGCCCGGTAGAATTTCCAGCTTGTATCCCTCGTGTGAGGGGGACTGCACACTTGGTTGGGCGGATGAACTTCTTTATTGATCCTGAGGACAGCGTCTTCCCAGGTTTTCTTTTGCGGTAAAGGACTTTTTAAAGCAGGCTAGGTATCTGAATGACATTGCAACTCGCTCATTATTCATCAATCTGTCAAAAAACGCCAGCGTACCCCGTTAACAAAACAGACCATCTTGTATAGAAATTTTAACCCAATCCATTCAAGCCAAATTCAGGTTTTGAGTATAAGGACTCACGAACGTGTTCCAATCATTCAAGTCCTCATTGACAACCGGAGTTTCTCTTTGGGTATCCAAGTCCCTCATACGCCAGACCTTGAGAATAACCGCTTTTGTTCTCTCAACATTCGCCAAAGTCAAACCAACCATCGCGTTCAGAGTTTCCAAAACCAACTGCCTGCCGGATAAAAACTCCCCTAGGCCTTGATGTTTGAAGATCTTATCGTCGTTCAGAGGATCTAGTTCAACAGCTGCGACGAAGAGGGGAAATAATAGTCCTGCAGCGCTGCCCTGTTGTATAAGACTGTGGATATTGTGCAAAACGTCGATGACGAGCTCTGAAACTTGTGGTGTAGAAGGGTCTGCATCCCAAAGCAGGCAGTGAAAATAGATCTGCACCGACGTCTTCTTCAGCTCAACGCAACTTCTCACATTCTCATCCATAGCTTCGACAGCCGTGATATTGGAGCTTACCAACGCCAATTCTCTATTAAGCTCCCCAACTTGAAATTCATATTCGGTCTGTGACATATCTCGATTTCGTGCTCTTGCAAGTTCTGTAATCTTGAAAATCACAGAGGCCATTGCTGGACTACAACCCATCCAAGCATCAATGTCTTCTGTATGATCTGGTCGCTGCCAGTATTCCAGACCAAAGATGGGTGAATTTCCACAGGCAGTTCTGCTGATGACGTCTTGGAATGCGAAATATCGCTCTGAAAATTCAGCGAGACTTGCAAACGCAGAGCTTTTCCCCGATGGGAGAGCAAGTTGCTGGCGTTTTCTCAAAAAGTCTTGACTGGCTCGTAGATGAAACACCCATCTATAATCCCCATTGTCGAGTATCTCGTATAGACAGAGAAACATCATTGTTGCAGGGACTTGAGGATCTAGGATGACGTCTGCTGTGACATCGGGAGACCGAATTCTTTGGAGAAGGCCACTTAGGGCATTTCCTTTCATCTTCATCGCTGGTCGAGACCACTTTGGGTCTGCGATGCTTCTATGGCGAGCAGCAAATGCTAGGACAGATTGAACGAGAAGATCTTGGCCGGCGTGAGTGAAAAGAGGTGCGACCATGCTTTCAAAGGGTGAGGAGAGTTGTGATGATGGTGTTGTGAGAGGACATAGACGTAATAGATAGTATTCGAAAAGGCTCCTTTCGATGGTGTTGAGCGTAGGAAATGATGATATTGAAGGTATCAAGCTTGGGGGTGATCTTGGTCGACGGACCAGTGCTAAAGATGAAGGTCTAGCTTCATCTCTAAGCTCCATTGCCTCCCTCATAAGACTCTCGTCATAGTTCGAGTCATGAAGAAAGTCACTATGATAAGTATTGATGAAATGCCTCGGCTCAATAAAGTGATCAATCACAATCGGCGAATGAACCTGGGGCTGTTTGCGTCTCGGTACAGGATCCTTACACCAAACACCTTCTCGACCAAACGAAAGTCCCCTGGCAGTAAACTCAGACTCCCACTTTAACTGCAAAGTGGTATTACACGTGAGCCCTCGGGACACGCAATTGCGGCATGCAGGCTTGGCTTCGTCGCATTTGACCTTGCGAGACCGGCATGTTTGGCAGCCAGACCTTGTTCGTCGTTGGACGGGTCCGGTTTTACCGGGGGGACGGCGTCGGGGCATAGTAGACGGTCGGAGCAAAAGAGCCGGAAGGATGGATTCGTGTCAGTTTATGCTGGAGACTGAGAATGGGTTGAGGTAGGAAAAGCGGGGGAGTTCGAGACGATGCTAGTTATTCCCTGCCTCCACTTGGTGCTGATCACCTGATGTTGAGATGAGGTTGAGCTAACAGCTACTAAAATACTACCCAAGTTTGTGAGCGACTTTAGGTATATCTTAACACAACCAAGCCCCACAGACCTAGTGTGGTCCAAAGCGAATTTCTAGAACCGGTTAAGATCATCGTCCCTGCAGCATCGTGAGAGGTTGTGAGCCAATCAGCCTGATCTGCACAAAGACCTTCGGCTGGACCTTTCAACGACACTGTCGGTTGGACCTTCATCAAAACCAACATTGCTTGGCAATTCTTATATCTTTCAGTGTCTGAGCTGACCATTTCCAAGTTCTAAGTTGCTCCATCAGCTTGGCTATCATCACTGTCTTGCAAAATGGCCCCAACTCTCAGCAAACAATCTCAAATTCTCATCGTCGGCGGCGGAACTTGGGGGTGTTCAACCGCCCTGCACGTCGCTCGCAGAGGCTATAACAATATCACTGTCCTTGATGTCAACCAAATTCCATCGCCTATCTCAGCAGGACATGACGTGAACAAGCTTGCAGGGGGACTCAGTATGTCAGCCATCCAGCATTCACAGACTGCTTGACTAACGATACGCAGGTGGCTCTGACAGCAAGGGAGACGATGCAGACTCCATCTGGAAGGCCCTTGGTTTTGCCGCAGCTCAAGGCTGGCTCAATGACCCTATCTTCAAGCCCTATTGCCACGACACGGGATCTGTCCTCGCTGCCTCAACACTAGAGTCTTTTAAGCAAGTGGTGGATGATGAGATTGGCGACGATATCGATCAGTATACACCTCTGAACACGGCAGAAGACTTCAGAAAGACGATGCGAGCTGGTGTTCTGACTGGTGACTTTCCTGAATGGAAGGGCTTTTATAAACCCAAAGGCTCTGGCTGGGTTCATGCTCGGAAAGCTATGACTGCTGCTTTTGAAGAGAGTAAGAGACTTGGTGTAAAGTTCATCACAGGTACTCCTGAGGGAAAGGTTGAGAGTCTTCTTTTTGAAGATGGCGATGTCAGAGGTGCCAAAACAGCGGATGGCAAGGAACATAGAGCTGATCGAACGATCCTCTCAGCTGGTGCCTCAGCAGAGTTCTTCCTCGACTTCGAGAACCAGATTCGCCCGACAGCATGGACCTTGGGCCATATCCAGATGACACCTGAGGAAACAAAACTATACAAAAACCTTCCTCCTCTCTTCAACATCAATAAAGGTTTCTTCATGGAACCGGACGAGGATTTGAATCAACTCAAGATGTGCGATGAGCACCCTGGTTACTGTAACTGGGTAACCAAGCCTGGCGCCAAATACCCCCAGTCTATCCCTTTTGCCAAGCATCAAGTGCCTCTCGAGTCTGAACGCCGCATGAAAGACTTTCTCAAGGACATCATGCCCCATCTGGCAGACAGACCACTTGTTCATGCTCGAATCTGCTGGTGCGCCGATACACAGGACAGAATGTTTCTAATCACGTACCATCCTCGACATCCTTCACTCGTGATTGCTTCGGGTGACTGTGGCACTGGATACAAGCATATCACATCGATTGGAAAGTTCATTGCCGATTGTATGGAGGGCACTCTGGAGGAGAGGTTTGCTAAGTTCTGGAGATGGCGACCTGAGAAGTTTCCCGAGTTTTGGGGCAAGGACATTCTGGATCGGTTTGGGGTTATAAACGAGATGATGGATCTGCCAAAGAGCGATACAGAGGGTTGGACAAACATTAAGAACGAGTAAATCAAGGGATACAGCCAAATGCAAGTTGAGAACGAAGAATTGTAATGACATCCACATACCCATAATTGACACAGCGGAAAATTTCGCACTCAACCCATTAATCTAAATTCTGAGTGCTCAAAGACACAGACAGCCCCCTTTTGCTCAGTCTAGTCGATATATGCCTCAGCAGCAAACCCCTGCATGCATTTGGTCTAGATTCAGCATTGATAAATACACAGTTCTGATAGGCATAGTGATTTCCAGCTATCGATTACGCAGGGCCCTATTCAACGCCACCTCTCTACACTATTGAGCACTAGTAGTTATGGTTTAAATTAAGATTAACAACTTTTTATAATAAAGCCAATACAATTTCTCACTAAACAAAATAGAAGCTCAACCTTCACAACCCACAGTCTTTACCTCACATCCTTTTTAGTTACAATGAAGGCGACGCGTTTTTCTCTGACATTTATTGTCCTTGCCCTTTGTGGCACTGGCCACGCAAGCCCGTGCAAGCCAAAGACCTCAACGACAATCTCTTCAGCTCTCGATGGAACCTCTTCCACTGAAGCAACACTTTCCGCCACGGGTACCACTTCCGTTGCGGAGTCTTCCACAACTGATCTTACTTCGATCATTTCCGAGTCCGTTTCAACAGCCACGGCGACATCAGATGCTCAACCTTCTACCTCGACTGAGCTTTCAACTTCGTCTGCTACTATCGAGACAGCCACTCTGACAACTTCAACTGCTGAACTCTCCTCGACCGAGATTCTGACAACGTCCGGTACTGAGACAACCACTTCTGATGCTCTGACAACCACCACTGATGCTGCGACAACCACTACTACCGAAGCATCTACGCCATCTGGACTCTTCCTGAACCCAACTTTTGATGAACCAAATGGCGAAGGAGATTTTGACGGATCTCCATGGGTCCTACAAGACTCTGTCTCTCCCATGTCCGTTCATATCGACTCTGACCTTGGCCACAGCAGCTCTCACTCAGCGTATGTAATACCCATGTAGTAGAAGAATATTCTCTTTGGAGTACGTACTAACATTATCGATACAGATATTGGTCTGTCACAAACACCGCACAGAATGGTCGCCTTTTGCAGACAGTCGCCTTGGAACAAAGCATGTTTTACACGCTGTCATACTGGTGGTATATCGATGAAGACCAGCAGCCGCAAAACCTCAATGGATGCTACATAATGGTGACGCAAAATAGCCTTGACGGCTTAACCTCCTCGTTTCCTGACTTCATGGCGCTTTCAACACCTTTGCCCCTTAAGACCTGGACCAAGCATGAAAAAGCCTTCAATTCCGTAAACATCACTCCTGCAAGGATGGAAATTTCTGTTATTTGTTCTGATAGCGCGGGCAGTGGAATTAAGGTTGCGATTGATGATATCCAATTGTCGAAGCGAGCTTAGGAACTGGAACATGTCAGAAAGCTACCTTTCCAACATAGGAGATGTGACCGAGATGTATTATACTCTTCTTCTATAATAGCACATTTACATAATAACACAGCCATGTATCCTTTTGTTATTCCCTGAGAAGTCGAGCCCATTGATTTCTCACTGCAAATTTGCTCTGCCGCGCAGCTTTGTATGTAAAACTGGTTAGAACGTGGAGGGGTACTGTGCTCTCTTGACATACATCCTTTTATAACTCCTATTGCTATTGAAAGTGCGAGACATTATGTCTGTAACTGTGTTGTGTTGAATTATCCTCAAATATTGGGGTCCATTCAGGTTCGTGATAACATCTCGTAAGAGCTCGGTTGGTTTGGTCATCTTGAGAGTTATCGACCAGAGACTTAAACTTGGAAAGCACCCAGTGGCCACATCCTTCCTCCTTCCACTGTGCGACTTGTATCCTTGGGCAGGAATTATCGTGTCGGTGATTGGCACTCCCACAAAGGAAACGAAACATTGACAAGCAACTACCGCAACTGAAACATCCAGGGCTGTGTGAGCAGGTTGAGCACCTTTTGCAAAGTTCCGGTTTGACCAATCGCCAAGACATGGGGCGGCCTCTGGGAAACATTGCATAGATTGGCCACGGTTTATCATCCCAATAGGGACAGCGATGTTCCCTCCCATACCAGAGCCTTTCGAAATCTCTGCGAGTATACCCATTTGTATATCGCGCACTTCGCGGAAAACGTGCCCTGAATCCAATGAGGCCGTAGCCGCAGTGATCAAGAACTGCATCCCACAGATCGCCTTTCAATGATGAGTCAAACAGGTAACAGCCTTGACATATGCCACTATAAGCATATTGTGATACGCTGTATCCGTCCCTGTCAACCGCGTGCACGTCGGCGCCATGATTCACCATGTAAATCAACAAAGCCTTTAATTCTTGTAGGTCTTTTGCTTGGTAGGCGTATTCTTCAAAGAGGATATGAAGACCGCTCATCCCATACAAAGTGCTGTTGATATCATAGCCTTTTCTCAAGAGCGATTCTATGTCTTGGCGTATTTGCTGAGGACTCCAGGGGTCTGCACGTTCGCAGCAACAACAAACCCTCGGGATTAAATCTTGATTGTGTACTGACCCCGAGTCCGCATAAACGAATGGGCTTATATCGAATGCACGGTGTCTTTTGGTCATTTCTTCATCGGTCTGATATAATTAGAACTGACCAAAGTTTATAGATAAGGCACCTACATCGGCAATAGCAACACATTGGATTACACTATCCCGCCCTTTGATGTGTAAAGTTGGATCAGCCCCTGCATGTAGAAGTGACTCGTAGTTGATGGTTGGGATACAATCTCTAAGAGAGATCATCAATGGGGTTCTGTAGACGTCGGTTATTAGTCTAAGCTCAACAAGCACTTGAAATAACTCTTATACATTTCAGAATTCTGCTGTCCTGGATAGGCCGCAATTTCATCGACATCCAATCCCTGTTCGATAAGGAATTTCAGCATTTTCGTATTATTCACTGAATACTGTAACATCCATAAAATTTTGTTAGCCAAGAATAAACACATTTTGCCACTATTACTTACGTGGAGCAATGACCATCCATTGGTGTCATGATCATGAAGGCTGGCCCGTCCTCCAGCGATAAACTTGAGAAGTTCTTCAACTGATCCTTCTTGTGCTATATCAAATACAGGAGAACTGCTGGGCATAATATTGCAGACCGTGATGGTTGGAGACATACTCATAAAGCTATCGAATAACAGCTGGTGGTTCTGGTTCACCCATAAAGAAAGCATCTTCTTCTTGCTTTTCGATTCATAGGTGAGTTTCGTAAGAAATTCCCTTGTAAGCTCACCATTATCCTGGTCGTTTTCGCCGCAAGAAATCAATTTTCGGCGTCTCTTCGTTACGTTAATTGTCACGATCCCATCATGCCCGTTGATGGTCTTTCGCTTTTTCTCTTGAGACACTCTGAAACCATGTCTCGTATCTGTAAATGGTCTTGCTGGCCCTATTTGAATTAGCACCACAAACCAGATTAGAGGGCATAATCCCACCATGCTTGTTGATGCGCATCGACGGGGCAGAAAGAACGAGGCTTGTAATGAGTTTCATTTCCTTTGAAACATCATCAGATTCAGGTTGATAGATAATTTTTGAATCTAAAAGCCGTGCGTCCCTCTGGATCGATTGCAGAAGACATTCCAGATCTTCAATAAGCTCTTGTGAGTCATCCGATTCAACCACGCATGGCTTCTTCTCCAACAGCAGCATTAAACGGTTGATACTCTCATCGAGTGAAGTACCAGGAGGATGCTCCGTTTCCTTCTCATTGGGTTCTTTGATCATTGGTTGGGTAAACGTTGATTCATCTGCTGAAACTTGTCTAGAGGTTGCGGATATTTGCAATGCAGCCACGTCTTGTCTGAGTTGTTGAAGAAGGCCAAAGATTTGGGTCGATTGGGTGGCGGTAAATGATCCTTGTTGGATCTGAATAAGGTTCAACCGAACTGTAAGAATTTGAACATGGCCCCTGACCACATGGCGGATCTGGTCAAGGTCCTTTTCTGCGAGGCTCTGCTTCACCTTCCGCCAAAACCTCTCTTTTCGACCATCAGCGCTCGATGCATCAAGCGATTGAAGTTTTGACGCAAAGCCAACGAGGTCGTCTTGGCATTTCTTTGCCAAACCCTCGAGCTCAGATATATCGGAGGCATCAACCGAAACAAGAGATACCCGTGAAAGACGCTGTAGAACACCTTGGAGCTGCGCAACCTCGTCCCTCAGAAAGGCAATGAGTTGCGGGCCATCTTTGATAGCACACAAAGTTTCATGAATTGACTTTGTTACTGAGAATGCAATTGTCAGAAAGGTAGCGATGCTGGCACCAGCGCCCACCGCTTCCATCACGACTGATGATTGTGTTGTGTTGTTCAAGCGTTGCAATATGTCAAAAGTCATCGGGCATGAGAAAGTTTAAAGATTAAAGAGTCGGTGTAGAAAGAGCAAATGTGATAAGTCAATTAGCGTGTTTGTAAATTACAATGAAGAACCTAGGTACAGCCTGATTTGTAACATTGAAGGTACCTGCTAGCCCTACGTTGTGACCAGCCCAATAAGGAGCCAACGACTAAGCCACCAGCCGTAACTTATAGCATGGTATGCAAATTATGTTTTATTATATCCAATCGTTTTGAATGGGGCTGTAGCGGTGAAGACAAGGCAAATTACAGTGGCTTGACTTCAAGATGGTATCCATGCAAGGCTGACATTGAAGCAGCTGCAGTAACTATTCAGTATGCTGATGCTAAGGAATCCCATAATCGTCCCTTTTCGGGCATCAAGATTGCCTTGCTGGGTATCAAAATGATAACGGCTATACTTAGCGTGCTTTCATGTCGTCTTTGCCTCAGACGCCCTCAGTTTGCAGCTGGTGGAGAGGAGAGTTCGTTTATCGGAAAAAGACATTTCGTCAGTTTCAATACATACATTCATTCGCATGACTTTGGACATGACAATTCTCCTGCCTCTTTTAATCTCGACATATAACACTCATTAAAACTATATCAAGGTAATAATCCAAGGCCATAGTATCCAGCACGTTGAATATTTTTAAACCAATTACAAGTTATTGTCGGGGACGGAGATAAAGAAGAAAGGCCGGTCCCGGATCCGCTCCGAGGCTGCGGGGTTTCACATCCGAAGAATCATTGACTCACCGGGAGCCATTCCTCGCACATCTATAAATAATAACGCCACCCAAGACAAACCGCTCAAGTTATTTATATATAAAGATATATATAGAAAGCTTATTATTCCATCATGTCATCTCCTCAAATCGGTTGGATAGGTATGTCCGGCTCTTATCAACGCTACCATAATGCTGACATCCTACTGTAGGCCTTGGGTCAATGGGTCTTCCCATGGCCACAAACCTCCAGAAACATCTGAGTTCTACAGGAGCTCCTAATCTCGTTTATTTTAACCGCACTATCTCTCGTGGCGACCCGCTTAAAGATCTCGGCGCCCAGCCCGCAGCTACAGCAAAAGACCTCGTGACAAAGTCTGATATCGTGTTTCTATCTCTAAGCGATGACTCTGTACTTGAATCAACTCTCGATTCGATCATCGACACTGAAGTATCTCATCAAATAACTGGAAAACTCATCGTTGATACATCAACTGTTCATCCCGACTCTTCGGCCAAAGCTCAAGCTCGTTTAAACGAGAAAGGCGCTCAGTTTATTGCATCGCCTGTCTTTGGGGCAAGTCCAGTTGCGGCGCAGGGGAAGTTGTTGTGGATTGTTGCTGGTCCTGATGATGCTGTGCAGAAGATCAGTCCGTATCTTGGGGGCGTGATGGGACGAGGTGTTATTCGGGTTGGCGAGGATGTGACGTTATCTAGTAAGATGAAGACAGCAGGGTAAGTATGTGTTTCGTATATCTTAGGAGTTACTAACAGGTATGGTAGAAACTTTATCACGGCTGGTATGATGGAAGTCGTAGCAGAAGCACACGTCCTAGCAGAAAAGTCCGGTCTAGGAAGCAAAAACCTCGAGGCTCTGATCGAACAGCAATACGGTCCTCTCGCCTTCTCCATGTCTCAACGACTCACCACCGGAGCTTATATGCCAGCACGAGGCGATCGACCCTGGTCAGACCTAAACTTAGCAATGAAGGACGTTGGCCATGGAATTGCCCTCGCTGAGCAATCTGGCACGAGGATGGACGTTGCAGAAGTTGCTATCAAGCATTTGAAAGAGGCGAAACAGTTCTCGGATGCTGAGGGGAGATCGTTGGACTCATCTTCTTTGTATGGAATAATACGAAAGGAGGCTGGGTTGCCTTTTGAGACTGATTTAATTAAGGAAAGGGATGAGAAGCTGTGAGAGAAAAAAGGGTGACTGGTATCAGTCCGTATGCTATTATTCATGCAATCCTATCATGTATCCAGCACCTAATTCATTACAGCTGAAAAATAAGAATATTCTATTTCCAGCTTCGCCAGTAATTCGTTCCAGTCATTATCATCCATTCCAATAGGGTATCACAGTATTACTCTCATAGTGCAGCCTTGCCTCTGGACTCAAACGGCATAACCAACACCAAGAGTCCAGCGGTTATGAACAATGCACCACTCGTATAAACAGGAGCAGACGTTTTCAGGTTCGCAAAGATAGCAATAATAGGCTATACGTGTTAGACAAGCTTTCAATCTTGCAAGAGGATAAACTTACCGCCATGATTCCAAAGATTCTGTTGCACGAAGCACACAGCGCATTGCCAGTTCCACGATGAGGCGTAGGAAACAGCTCTGGTGTAAATGAGTACAGAACAGCGTACATGATGTTGCTGAAAAAGTTGAAAGCGCATTGCCAACCGAGTAAAGCATCGCTAGTCGTCGCAGTAGTCGAACAGTAGAGAAAAACACCCGTCAAAATTGTGCTCAGGGACAGCGTTCCTTTTCGTCCTAGTCGAGGCAACTCAACGAGCCAACCTCCCAGCAATGCGCCCGGAACACCAAGAACAGCAATGATGAGACTGTTGCGGTAAGTGAGATATGTGCTTCCGTCGCCAAAGTCAGCACCCTTTGTCGCTTGGATATACGGGATAAAGGCGTTGTAGAGAGGGTACCCAAGGCCGATGAGGGCCCAAACTGCCATGATCAGTCCAGTGCTGAGACCGAGTTTTCTCGTAGCGAAGAGCGCTTTGATGTGCGACAGGTCGACTTTCTCCAGATATCGCTTCAATGCGGCGCTTGTATCTGTCTGCGCGACATATCCCTCCGGCTCGCAAGCTCTAAGATCCTCGATGGTAAGTGTCGACATCTTCCCATTCTTCTTTGCGACAATATGAATGACCTTGACAGCCTCTTCATCGCGACCCTTGCTCATGAGATACTTGGGCGACTCGTAAATCTTAAAAAGCAAGAAACGGGCCAAAAACATGAGAAGAGTCAGTCCTCCAACGGTTATCGTGAAATATCGCCAGCCCATGTTATCGTTACGTCGACATGTCGTATCGTCTTGTTCGCATGTATAATTGCCCAAAAGAGGCCATGCGATGAGCGTACCGACGACCTGCGCAATAGCCCAATCGATGGATAGAATTGTGAGCAAAAATTGATGCGACGCTGGCAAAAACTCGAGGAAAATGGCCGAGTCAACTGGCAAATTTCCGCCAACACCAAATGACCATAACGCGGCGAAAGTGCCAATCGCTGCAAAATTAGGGGCGCTGGCTGAGATAAGACCCCAAACCGCCGTAAGACCGAGTGTCATGTTGAAAGCCCATTTTCGACCAACTAGAGAAACACCAATAAGCAAGAATTTGAACCACGGATGTCGTGTAACTTACAGACGTCACAGCCAAAGCCCCAAAACATGGCACCGGCTAAAAGGCCAATGTTCTGCGCCAAGGTAAGATACGGCGGGCTGCTTACCCTGAACTCCTTCGCGACAGCAGGTAAGATGAGAGACGTGACAATTGGCCAGAGATTATCGCTCGCCCAACCAAAGCCTATGACGATGAATAAGCTCCATTGGTATCTTCCCATCCCAAGATCTTGAATCTGGCGGGGTTAATAAATCTGACAGATCAAAAGAGACAGAAAACTCACTGCGCGGTTGAGAATACGGGCCTTTGCCTCGTAGACTGGATCGAGAGCGCCTTTGGGAATGATGGCATCGTCATCGGCAGCTTCAACAAGGCTGTTCCTCCGATCATCGCCATTGTTGATTGCACCGTACGTCTTGCGCTCTTCTTCTTTGTCTGCCGTCATTATTTCTGAGTCTAGAAGACGACCAGCCTCTGGGTTTGACGGAGGCGGCATGGGGCTTTGTTTGTATTATATACCGCCGATCAAAAGGTCGTCAGTGGCTTGATATTGAAAAAGAAAAGAACAAGAATGATTGGAAACTACCCGGGTTGCGAGGGTTTGGGTATTGATCGCGCAATATGAAGCTAATACTAATCCACTCTTGTGCGTTCGTGTGCGCGGGGGCTCGCGTGCCACAATCCGTGGGTGATCACTGCTGACATACGGGATATCCTTGTGATGTCCCGCTTAATGGCGTCGCTTGTTGGTGTCATCGATATTGGAGCGGAGCTGATAGGTAAGCATCGTAAGTTGTTTTCTGTTCTGGTTTGGTTGCAGTAGGGAGTTGGAGTAATAAGCAAGAGATTTATAAAGTCTGCATAGTTCTCCTCGGAAACCAAGTTATTCCTTGTGATGCCGATCTGTTGATCTGCGACACCAAACACAGACCCTCCTCCACGGACTCCCCGAGTCGCTGAGACCACTAAAAGAGGATAGACTTATCGTGATGACCTTCCACTCAAGGGAATAGTGATTATATATCACATTGGATCTGTCTTGGTAGGTGCGCCCTGTGATTGATTTGATTTGATTTGATTGACACAACCCCAGCTTTCAGCCGCTAGACCGCTGCACGGGCACTCTGATCAATCCTGTCAGTCAGCATGACCACCATAACGTGGGGTTCACTATCGATGCGTTCACCATGGTAAAACGAAGTTTTGCTGAAGCTAGGTATGAACCCAAGATTACCATCTCTGCCACTAATTTACTTTCTATTTCTTCTATATACTTTTCTCTTTTGTCTTTTCTTTCCCCTCAATCTGAGCCCGATCTTCAGCTGTTCTAGGCTCACTTGGATGACTCCGATGACCCCCACGTCTCAATGCAAGCTTCTCCGCTTAGCCAGCCCAACTCGTCTTCTTGCTTTGCACTCTGTAGCTCCCCATGCAATAACCGGCAAGATGATAAAATCTTCCGAGTCCCATATTTGTCGGTTATTTACCGATATGCCGCGCACTTTGATCCAGAGCAACTACGCAAGCGTGGGGGATGTCCCCTCGACTTATAAATGCTGCAGCGCATCCTCATTGGGCTCACTGAAAGAGGGGAAATGAATTGCAAGCTATAATGCACACATATCACTTCTAAGTCAATTAATTAAGCTCAAGGATTGCCAATCAAGATGGACGAAGGGCCGTTGATATATGATTGCGGGTAACCAATCGCTGACTGCAAAATTTGGCCGTTTAAACTCGTATAACTGGCCATAAACTCAGATTATTTCGATGTTGTTGGTAGGCTCATAACGGAAATACTTTACCTGCCTCACCCAATTACGATCTTCATTTCAATCTCCTTGTTGGTATCTACAGCCCTAATTGGTGACCGACCGTGCTACATCATGTCAGCTGAATTTTGTGCGGCTGAAGGAGGACTCATCAGGCTCTGTCGTCAGCTTGAACCTGAACATGCTTAAGCAACTCTTTTCATCAATCCAACGACTACTAGTCTACTGCAGAGCTTAATATGCCTCCGAAGAAGCCCCGTCGACCAAAGAACCGTGATGGTTTCGAGATCGCCATTGTATGTGCCCTGACTCTCGAGGCTGACGCTGTCATCGCCTCATTTGATCATCACTGGGATGAAGATAATGGCCCTCCCTTTGGGAAAGCGCGCGGCGATCCGAACTCATACTCAACTGGCGTCATCGGTTGCCATAATGTGGTATTGGCGCACCTTCCTGGCATGGGAAAAGTTGCGGCTGGCAGTGAGCACCCATTCTAACCTCGAGATCAGGTAGAGTACTTACCATGATAGACATCGCCGCCTTCTGCCGCATGAGCTTTCCTAATATCAACCTAGCACTTGTAGTTGGTATCTGTGGCGGTGCGCCTTCTTATGAAAAAGGGGACATTCACCTGGGAGATGTCATCATTTCCACTGGTGTTGTGCAATACGATTTCGGCCGCCGATTTCCAGACAGGTTTGAAACGAAAGGCACTCTAAGCGAGAGACTTGGGAGGCCGAACCTGGAGATCAGAAGTCTCTTGGCCAAGCTTACCACGGCAAGGCAAAGAGAAAAGTTGCTAACGGCGAGTCACGATTACATGAATCTCCTATCAGTCAGATATCCGGGGCGATCAAAGGACATACTGTTTCCAGCAGAATATCGGCATAGGCATCGAGATTCGTCTGTATGCAACATATGCGCCTCTTGCGAGAGAGATGATGATCCAGTTTGCCCTGAAGCTCTCAAGGCAAGTTGCGAGGAGCTCGGATGCGATGTTAGACACCACCAGCGCTATTTCGAAACCGATCGAGGAGAGGAGCCCAGTTCAGTCATGCATTTTGGAACATTCGCTTCTGGAGATACTCTGATGAAATCAGGGAAGGACAGAGACCATCTTTTACAAGAGAAGAACGTAATAGGGTTCGAGATGGAGAGCGTTGGAGTTTGGGAGGTCTTTCCCTGCGTCGTCATCAAGAGTGTCTGTGACTACGCCGACAGCCATAAAAACAAAGACTGGCAGAAGTATACTGCTGCATGTGCCGCAGCATGTACAAAGGCCTTTCTTGGATACTGGGATGCCGCTATGCAGTAAGTTTCTGATCTTGAGCTACCATGAAACATGAGGCTGAGTTGTGTTGTCAGGGGCGCTGAAGACGAAGCTGAGGAAAAGGAACTACGAGAGCTCATTCTGAAAAGCCTTCATTTTACGGATATCAATGAAAGAAAAGCCATTATCGCCTCAGAAACACCATCTACACTCGAGTGGATTTTTGACGATCACGGCGAGAACCCCCAGGAATATCCGTACATGTTTCATCATGTCAGATCTACCAACTCCTCGACAGAAGCCATCCTTGGATTGTGTCACAAGGATTTTGATCTTGAAGAACGCCACGATCCAGTTAAGGAGATGCTTGAGAATTATCAATCGGAAATCCTTCCAAATTTTCGCAACCTAAGCGAAGGCTCTCAAATGTATAATCTCTCAATACCCTCACAAACAGAAAAACACGCCAAAAACTTCAAGACCTGGCTTACATACGACCAATCATTCTACTGGATAAGTGGACGACCCGGGTCTGGAAAGAGCACCTTGGTAAAATTTCTCTTATCCGACTCAAGGACTTTCAAGGCATTGGAGAGTTGGCGTGAAGGTGTCATAGTCCTCTCGCATTTCTTCTGGAAACCGGGAAGCTTTATGCAACAATCCTTCAAAGGGTTTCTTTGTTCCCTGGCCTACCAGCTGTTGTCTCAGGACATGAGTTTCTTGGCCTATTTTGGTGATGGAACCGCCGCGTTTCGCAAAGCATCGCCATCTGACTGGGATCAAAATGAGCTTTGCGAATTACTGTATAGCTACAGAGACCAATCTCTCCAGCCTGTCTGTATCTTTATTGATGCGCTGGATGAGGCCACTCCAGGGAAAGACACAATGGATCTTCTCAAGTTCATCAAAAGTATTGTGTCTCCTGACATTAAGATTTGCGTCTCGAGCCGTCCGGAACGCCTGTTCCAACTTCATTTCTCAGATTACCCGCATCTCCAAATGCATGAGCTGACGAAACTTGACATTGTTGAATACTCTGTGGCAGCCCTGAACGAGTCGACAGTACCGAGGCTTCATGACCTAACAATTTCAGAATTAGCATGGAAGGTCGCCGAGTTGGCTGACGGTATCTTCTTATGGGCCGTACTTGTGACGCAGTCTTTGATACGAGGGGTTAACAATGGCGATTCGAAAGATGATATTGAACATCGCTTGCACACAATGCCCAAGGAACTAATGAGTCTGTACCGAGATATTGTGCTTCGCTCGGCTGCAGATCAGCCGATATACCGAAAGCACGTATCTATGGCTATCAATCTAGTCGTTCTCGCATCGAAGAGGGAGTCTCCGTTCTCCAAGGTGACAACTCTCGAATGCATGATGGTCACGGAACCGGAGATATTGGATAAATGTATCATTTTGGGTGGCCAAATCTCACGGGCATACCTGGACAAGAAGTCGGATGTGATGAAAAATCATCTACATGCTAGTTGTCTTGGACTTCTCAAAGTTGTCGGTGGACCTGACACGGTCGACTTTACGCATAGGTCTGCAAAGGAATTCTTGCTCGACACAAAAGAAGGGCGCGGCCTGTGGCAGCCTTGCAGTATCGCACAAAAAGAGCTTTCAATCAGAAGCTTCAAAGCCATCCTGGCTATGAACCGACTTTCACCAATCTGGGGTTTGGAGGAGTTGTTGTATATGTTATACGATTGGAGGCAGGCCCAAAAACTTTCTTGCGAGCTTGCCGATTCCTTCCTTGAACTTACCCTCGCTGAATTGCAAGGAGGTTTTATTGATACACCATACAGAGTTAAGTGTGGCTCTCAAAATACCGTGGGTTGGTTTCTGATGACTGCATTCCTCTGCGGGCATCAAGAGTTTGCAATGAGAGGGTTGCAAGACCTTAGAGAGCATGATGCATATCAAACCGTTCTCCACATTCTTGAAAATCTATGTGACTCTATTCTGTCTGCTGAAGGACACAGAGAACAAATCAATAATTTCGAACACATCGAAAGTATCAAGCACATCTTTGAGTGCGGCAACAATCCAAACTGGAGCATATGTCAGGCGTATCCAGATTGCCCTATCGGAAGCATTTGGTTCAAGATCCTTTTATCTATACTCAAATGGATGATAGAATGGTTGGACCGTATCACCAACCAATCAAGACTGGCACCTGTTGTCATCGACATCCTGCTAGCCTTTCTCCGAGCGGGTGCTCGCATGGAAGCCAGATTCCCCGTTTATTTCAGAGCAGATCCAACGTCGCCTGATGGCTACTATTTTCTCTCTGCACTCAAGCCAGGCTTTGAAAGAAATCTCACCGGTAAAGCAAAATTCATGATCGTCGAGATGAATGCAAGAGCACTGGTCGATCTAACCTTTAGCTTGATGCACAAAGCCACCGATCTGACGGAATGGCCCAATATAGACAGTACGGAGATCCATATGCGCGTACTTGCATTTGGAAGTCCGGGGAGCACTCGCCTTTACATCGTTGAATCTGAGTCAGTCTCTACACGATTCAAAGATACTGCCAAAGCAGCATTACTATTACATAATTTCCATTCACGTAGGACCAGTGAGGGACCTTTTTCCCTATTTCGTATCATAGATGGTTTTATACGGACCATGAAGGAGTCAAAACATTCCTATCGTCAAACACGGAGCGACTATTTCTGGGACGGGTTACGAATCTGGTCACCATGCATTCGCATACGACGATCTCATGCATTCAACTAACTCATCACTTTGATCAAACCGCCGGCTAGTTATAACAGTGGTAATTGAGTTATATTAAGTGCCCATTCTGTGCAATAGAATATTAGAAGGCACTCATTACACGTGTGTAGGTGTTTTTCTCTCTTTCTTAGCGAGCGATACCAACGTAATAACTCTGTCAACTGCCATCGGGTATAGCCCTGGACAGACTTTCAACTCGTATCATCCTTGTATTAATATGCGTGTCTAGACAAATTACAAATCCTCCGAAGATTTTAAAATCCAATTTATTCAAGTCGGAAAGTCTCAACGTATATTATAGGCATTGTCTTGGTGCTCTCTGGGGCTTTTGTCAGATGTGCGAACTTGTCAAAGTTTGGCGAGAAGACCCTCCATTCATCGGGTTCCTCCGGAAGGCACTGAACTTCCCCCATGTTGTATATCCTACTGATAACAGCTTTCTTCTCATCTTAGAACTTAATCATTATAAGCTTTCGATCTTCAGAAATCTCAAATTTGCCATCACAATGAGACCTGCTGAAACTGTATAACGATTCATGTGATGGTTTTTGTTGCGAACGGCAGAAAATGTTTCGAAGTCCACCAGGGCGTGTTACGAGCTCCTGGTCAGTTATGATAAAGTCTTGAGGCTGACCATCGCTGGGCAACTTTATCGCGAGTACCCGGATGTTGCTTCCAGGAAGGAGGATAATAATTGCCGTTTCCTCTATGCGATTATGAGGGGGTAACTGAATTTTGCGAATTTTTTGGAATGACATATCTCCGTGACCATCTGCAAACCAGTCTGGATGTAGCTTCCATATGTATAGGAAAGCTGAGTCCCTTTCTTTGCTGATAGCCATGACAGTCTGATGTTCACGTGAGAATGTAAAGAGTTCGCTGTTGACGGGTTGAGCCCTAGATATCAATTTGTCCCTGAATGATAACCCATATCTGTCTGCAGTTTTCGTCCTGACCACTTTGACAAGGGATGGGGTTGAACGGTTGAGCTCGAAGTATAGTGCGCAATCTTTGGATAAGGGCAGGATGCTGGTTGGCTGCACGTCATTATATGAACACTTCGTTTCCCAACCCCGTACGTGTTCATTATAGACCACCAACCAACAACCGGCCGTTGTGTGGACTCTTCCGAGAAGAAGCGATGCATCCGTTGTAAGTATTTCGACTTTGAGAGTAGTGGTGGCGAAGTATGGCTGTCTCAATTCAGGAATTGACGTGTTCCAAGGAGGCGGCTTGGGGTCAGCATCATTGACTTCTCCTGAATCAATATCGTAGATCATATAACGCTTATCTCTCCACAGAATCTTATTTCCATCCGATGAGAGCGCATATTCACTAAAACTCTTAGATAGGGGGTTTAGTCTTGATGGTAGAAATTTGCGTTGCCGATTCGCAACATACGCGACTTTGGACGCTGCCTTAGGTGCGGATGGGCTTGTGCGATTTGTTGTCAGACTCTCCGCCGATCCAGCCAGTGCACTTTGGTCAAGCCTTGTGCTTGAGCTTGTTTTTGATGCGGGGGGAATTGGGATTGCGGTCTGGACTTCCTCGGTCTCCGTAGGATTGGTAACAGTGACTACTAGCCCGGGAGACTTTCGTGCAGTTTGCGTTTCGTAACTCTTCGTACTTTCTTCCAATGGTACATTTGCAGGAGAACTCTCTGCCACTATATGGCTTTCTAATATTAGCCCTCTTCTTTCCTTAAGATTTCCTGAGAAAGCCTACTCGCTGATGTCTGATTCGGGAGTTACTGGTCGGGAAGACATATCGCAAACTGAGCCAGCAACGGAAGACAGATCGTTCAAATAACGCATCAACATGAATGTTCGAGGATCATTAGGGTCCTTGTTTGCGACCATAGCCTCCAGCCTTCGGATCCTATCGATCAAAGCTGATATATCGCCCCTCGTGTGAGTGGTGTTGTCTAGAATCTGGCTCGTGTCTTTTTTGACGTCTTGAGTAACAGCTCTATAAAAAATCAATACTTAACATCAAATCATACCCTTGATGCACTTACAAAGTTATAGTATCAACTGCCAGGTTAAGAGCGCGTCTGTTGGTTTCCAACAACGTCTTAAACGTCGCAATTTTGCGTTTCCCTCGGGTCGCCCAGCTGACAGCCGCCAGATTTCCTTCATGCGCCGACAAAACATCTTCAATATCTTTCGCAATGATCAAGCAACTCTCAATGATTGCCTGGATATCTTTCTTTGTGTCATTAGTCAAATCGCTGTCAAAGAATTCACTGCCATCCGGAACAAGGTCTTTTAGCTGTGAAAGAGTTCTTGCTAAAGTAGAGAGCTCTTGACTGACGGCAGCCAGGTCGTTCTTCGCATCTTTGCAATCTCTCACGAACTGCGATATGACTTTACATGTTTGATCGGCCGCTTGAATAACAGCGATACAAGAAGCAGCAACCGAAAGGCCGTCCATAGCGGCTTTGGCACCAGGAAAGCCAAGAGAGAATGCGGTGGTGCTTATTGAATCTAGCTGAAGATGAGGGAAGTAAATTGAGAAAAATGGACGCATTCTAAGAAGCGGGGAGCAACCAGAACCCAGTGACAACAAATCAGGCTGTGAAGTGATGCAGCTGGACGCCACCAATTGAGCTGATTAGCCCTGCTGTACGCCTCGTGAGGCATTGCCAGACAGTGAAATGCCTCGCTTCCTCAACCTGTCAACCGTAGGAATTATGCGAAAACTATACCAAACTTTCGAATAGAATATTATCTATGTCTATACGTTACCAATTAATCTGCAAACTATGGATACTGATCAGAGTTTTGGGTTTAACGGCGTTCCAAAAACGGCAGGTCCTCTATTTTTAAACGACGCAGGGTTTATTGCATGCTTCTTGATTCTATAATTGGATTTCCCCGGATTTTATATGCATATTAAATTAAATGCAGTCGCTTAACCTTGAAAAATCTCCGAATACCAATCTACAGATACTTCGATCCAACGGTCAGTAGCACCCTTTTACGCCAATCAGACATCAGAAACTCAGCTCCATGCTATCAGGGTGTTGATAATGAGTGGTTTTGTTGATGCAAGACCTCAGGGTTCTCGGATATCGGATATAAATATCCTGACTGCCCCTCAGCTGAGGCTCACCCTCACACCGATTGCAAACCACCAAAATAGCCGACGACTCCTTCCATGCAACACAGTGCATCATGAATCATGGCATCTCCTCTTTCAGCATCGGGCATTGGACTTTCCGGTCATTACCCCTCTCCTAATCCCACCATCAAGCCTAGAAACCGGGAATACGGAAAACGGCAGATGGAAACGGACAAGACGATTCTCTCTAGACTCGGCCATTCAGCCCTTTTCTTATTAGAACAGCCCCGCTCGACGATATCATGCCCCGCATTCTTCATGGCAACGCCCCTCAAGGTAAGATTACCTCGAGATCATTTATAAAGAGGGGATTGTTTCCAGGAGCAAATTCACTCCTACAAGTTCATATCTTATACGTAATATTTTGAGAATTGACCAAAATGGCGCCTACTCTTAAACCTTTCCGTGCTGAGCATATGGGCTCTCTGCTCCGACCGCAAGCTCTCCTTGACGTCAGAGAGCAGATCCGCGAGAAGGGTCTCACCCCCGAGAATGCAGGTCTCGAGACTGTGGAGAACGACGCCGTCAAGGAAGTCGTCAAGATGCAGCAGGACCTAGGCTACAAGGCCGTCACAAGCGGAGAGTTCCCCCGTACTCGTTTCTGGGGTCTCATGTGGGATGAGTTTGACGGAACCACTCAGCTCACAAACGCTGAGGCAGCTCTCTTCCGTTTGTACCACCCTGACGTGGTCAGCTTGATTGAGAAGGATCGTCAGGTCATGCCTGGTGACTCTGTCATTGCTGGAGGAAAGCTGTCTCACAACCCTGAGAAGTCTGTCTCAAACCTTCATGAGCTGAAGCTCGTTCAGAAGTTTGTGCCAAAGGAGCAATGGGGTTCCATCAAGCTCACCATGATCACACCTGCTTGGTTCCACATGCGTTATAAGCAGGGCAAGGCCTATGCTCCTGAGGCGTACAAGAACGACGAGGAGTACTTCCAGGATGTTGCTAAAGTTTACCAAGATGAGCTTGATGCGCTATACAAGGCTGGTCTACGAAACGTTCAGTTCGATGACCCTGGAATGGCTTGTAAGTTATCAACCCCCACTTTGAATTTGAGTGATTCTGCTAACATGATACAGACTTCTGCAGTCAAAAGTTCCGCGACGGCTGGGCTGCTGACCCTGATAACATTGGCACTGTTGATGATCTCCTAGATGCTTACATCAAACTCTACAACGAAAGTCTCTCCAAGATCCCTGCAGACATGCACACAGGCATCCATCTCTGCCGTGGCAACTTCATCGGCGGCCGTCACTTTGCCGAGGGCAAGTATGACATTATCGCCGAGAAGCTCTTCCGCAACCTCAACGTGAACACATTCTACCTTGAGTACGACACCGAGCGCTCGGGTGGCTTTGAACCTCTCCAATTCCTCCCCAAGGACAAAAACGTCGTTGTTGGTGTTATCAGCACCAAGCTCCCTCAGCTCGAGGATAAGGAGGAGATGAAGAAGCGTGTGCTGAGCGCCGCTGATTGGGTTGCCAAGGGAACTGGTGAGACTCAGAAGGAGGCGCTGCAGAGAATTTCTGTGAGCCCGCAGTGCGGATTCAGTACTCATGAGAGCGGATATCCTCTAAACCTTGAGGAGGAAAAGAAGAAGCTTGCTTTGGTTAGAGAGATTGCCAACGAGATTTGGGGTGAGGCTTAATGATTCAATGGGAGGATAAATTCAACATGAGATATGCAGACATGACAAACATAATAAATTTTAACAATTTAACCATGTATCCGTCCAGCTCTGAATATGAACTTTTCAGCCTCTGACTGAGTTAAACAGATGAGTTTCGATAATTGTATCATTGTAGGGTTATATACTATTTTGCTGCTACCCAATCACAACACCAGCTACAACAGGTTCAACCTGCTTATCTTCCGTAGTATAGTGGTCAGTATGCAAGCTTGTCACGCTTGAGACCCGGGTTCAATTCCCGGCGGGAGAGATCCGCCACCTGTGATACACAGGCGAATCATTTTTTGGACTTTTTTCCTATTTGTCTTTCTTTTTGCCATGCCTCCCTGATTTTATATAGTTGCATTTTGGGGAGATCATCGTGGCGATAGTTGAGCAAGTTAACACATATTCCTGCAGCCTAAGCACTTCATTCGCCTATCACTCGAGCTCCTCGGTGCTAATCTCTGAAAATTCTGCAGGATCCAACACAGGCTGATTTTTGCCAAAGGAATAGATTCCAAGCATGGTTCCAGCAAAACATCCTCCATAAGGCGGCATTACGGTCAAATCACTGGCCTTGACTGTAAGCGTCTCCGATTCTTTTTCCCCTGCCCTTAGCCAAAGATCGTATTTAGTAGGGTATGCGCGGATGTGAAACTCGACGCTTTCCAGGCCCCCTTCGAAATGTAAAATCGATATCTGCAACGATATTAGCACATGCAGGTGATAAGATCTGAGAAGGAACTTGCCTTGAACTCTCCAGCCTTGCCAACTGGCCCCTTGTAACTTATCTTCGACTCGATTTTCCCGTGATCATTCTGCGATGCCACAACTCCCAAGGAAGCATAAGAGTGCTGGCTCCACCATAGGACAACTCCAGCTTCATAACCACGAACCGTAGGCTTAAACTCCATCTTTGCTTTGAAGATTTGGTTGTATGAAGTTTGCTTTCTCAAAAGCATTGCTGGGGCCTCCGGACTTGTCAGGTCGTAACAGTTTCCATAGAGTCTAAGTACCCCAGCTCGCTCTGTAAGACTGTAGCTTTGCTTGATAGGTGTATCTGCAAACTGTTAGACTGATGAAAACTTTGGTTATGGAGGAACCTACTCTTCTGATACCATCCCAGCTCAAGGGTATCTCGGGAAAGATCAGCCCTCCATCTTTGAGGGCCTGGCTTTAGAGCCGACTTGATAAGTTCTCTTCCCGTGGTTTTCAAAGTAATGTTGCGGCCGTCGTTGAAAATTGGCCAGTCATCTTGCCACTCGACCTTCACAAGGAACGTCTCTCGGCCTAAGAGAGTTAGTATTTATATGACCTTCGAGGAGAGTATCAAATACCTAGTTGGGGCTCCAAAAAGACTCCCTCGTGTTGGACTGGTCGTACTCCCAGTAAGACAGACCACCAATCCCCATTTCCATCCTCAAAGACATCAACATGTCCTGTTCGCTGAACCTCTTCACCCGGTCCATTATACCAAAGCGGGTTACCCTGACTCTCCCAAGGACCAAAAGGCCCTTCTTTGCTTCGGAACACCCATTCTTGATGGCCAGTCTCTGTTCCTCCTTCAGCAGTCAAGAGATAATACCAATCTCCTCGCTTGAAGATATGAGATCCTTCTGCAATACCATGTGGAGACTCTCGGATGAGCTTGGGAACAGTTAGTGTTCTACCAGTTGCGATGTCAATTTCGGATATGTGAATCCCAAAATCCTTTTGCGTGGAGTTGGGGTCTCGCCAGGCGAAGCGCATGGTGGTAGAAAGGTAGACTTTTCCGTCGTCGTCCCAGAACAACTAGCCGCATTAGCGTCGTAGTGATCTCGGTGCTTGATCTTTCTTACATCTTGGTCAAAGCCGGGGTTGTCAAAATAAACCGGATCCGACCACGCATTATTATAAATGTTGTCTGTATAGACATAAAAACCTCTAGGGAAGATGCGCTCCTAAATTCCCCCATTAGTCAATGGCTTTTACATTCATTATTCCGAGCCTTACATCAACACTAGGTCGATATCGATGGAAGACACCGTTGGCTAGATACCACCTCTTTTCCTCTGGCCGGTATCTCAAGGTGCTCGCCCAGCTCCCTGCACCAGGTTCAACAGTGCGCATGTCAATTTGGCTTCGACGATTAAGCGCATGGCCAATAAGCTTCCAGTCAACCAAGTTGGTTGATGTGTAAATGGCACATCCAGGAAAAAACTCAAATGTTGAAGTGCTAAGGAAGAAGGTCGTTGGGGTTGAGTCAGTAGCGGGAACTACGCAGATTGTGGGATCAGGATTGAAACCGCGGAGAATGGGGTTTGTAAAGACGACATTAGACTTGTCAGTCATTGTAGCTTTATGAAGAACAACAAAGAGAAAAGTAGTGGTTGTCCCTTAGGACTGTGAAGTTGATGGTCGATAGCATTTATAGTCATGAGTCGGATACACTGTACCGAGATGCTAGCATATTCGGGGTATATTCAGTGATCCACCCATCCCGTATTTTCCCATGAATCAGCATTTTCTAAGGCCCCCCAACACTCACGATCCGATCTTGTGGGGGCTTCCCTAACCCCCAAACATGCACGCGAGTCACACGGTCAGCATAGGACTCCTCAAAGACCAACCAGCATACAAATTCAACCTCTTCTTTTTGCAACTTGAATATTCTTTACATGCTTCATAGAGAGCCCTAATTTCCAATTTCTTCATTTCGTTTCGACATTGTAAAGACTATGGTATTTATAAAGCCATGTCATGGCCAAGGAAACGAGGGGAGAGCAACAGTACGCGCGAGCATAAATCCGAAGTACAGTGTTTTTCCTCATTCTTTTTTTATATATTCATATGCACCGCTACTTCTCGAACAAGGTCGGTAAATCCTGTTTGAATTTCCAAGCGATGACTGTTTACCACTTTACTAGGGAAGACGAACCATGGCACCGGTGTTGGTCTATGTTTTCATACTTTTGCATAACTACAGTCCGTTATGTTTCTTGAACATCTCACGAATCCCCTCGTTCTGAGACTTGTATCCATAAATGGATGGAACCCAGCCACGTTTGTCTCGGGCATGAAGATCAGCTCGCCCGGTATCTAAGAGAAGCCGAACAACAGTCTCACGCCCCTTCAAAGCCGCCAATGCAAGGGGGGTTTGGCCTCCAGGATTCCGAGCATTGATGTCTGCCTTGCCGGCTTTCAGAAGTTCCCGTACAACATCCTCCTGGCCAAGCCAGCTCGCTGATAGGAGCCTTTCATTGTATCCTTGAACTTCATCTTTTTCAAATGGCTCACCAGCCTCGAGTAAAAGTTTATATGCATCATCGGTTAGCTCCTGCTTCATTTTGTAGTGTAGCCTAGTTGTAGCCCAACATATTGGTCTGAAGCCATCCTTGTCTTTCATGTTCGGGTCAGCCCCTCCCTTAAGCAGCTCATTAATTGCATCTCCATGCCCATTGATGGCAGCAATCCCAAGTGGCGTTTGGCCGCATGGTAGGGTGTTTGGATCGGCTCCTCTGTTAATCAAAGCACATACAATGACTTTATTCCCAACCCCAGCAGCAATTCCAAGTGCAGTTTCCCCATAATATGGGGTGTTCGGATTGATCTCATCCTTAAGAAAGGCACTCAGAAACCCGACGTCCCGAATCCTTTCTTCTTCATCAAAAAGATGCTCATCGCCTTGATTGGGTTCAGGTATGTCGCAAAAGTATTTGGCAATGTTTGAATGGCCTACTCTGATTGCTTTCAAGCATACTGCCTTCACGGAACCCGGTCTGGCGTGGATATCAGCTTTGCCGGACAGAAACAGCCTGCCAGCCATCTTCATGTTCCCCATAGACCAGGCTAATTCGAATAGTGTTTCTCCATAATCGTCTTTGGCATTCGGATCAAGTTCCTCAATCTCAAGAAGTTTCTCGACCAAGATCCCATCGTCCCACCGGACCGCCACATTCAGAAGACCTTGGCAGTATGATTTACAATGTCCAATTAATTGAAGGATTTCATCCACAATATCATTGTGGCCATTTTGGGAAGCATAGAGTATCGGTGTTCGATCGGAAACATCTTTGGTTGTGACCTCTACCCGATAGGTGTGAAGAAGGGTTCTGACAAAGGCCTTATGTCCTCTTTGACACGCGTATGACAAGATTGTTCTTCCGTCAGTGTCCTGTAGATTCAAATTTGTCTTTACATTCGATCTTTGGATGAGCGAAACAATTCCAAAGTAGCCTGCCAGATGGAGACGGCTGAATTCAGGTGAGTTCCGTTTCGTGTAAGGTATCCAGGGCCTCACCGGGGGAAGATCAATCAGACTGCGCTTGGCATAATATACTAAGAAATGCAGGTGTGTGCTGATTCTCTCAACTCTTTCTTCATTCTCAAGCATTTTGAGAATATCTCCCTCGAGATTTGGACACTTACGAGCATGATCACCCCAAAAGCGCACTGAGTAGCAGTAAAAGCTGTTGTACTTCTCGCTCTCCAATCTGTAATGTAGCCAGTCATCCGCATGGGTCGGAACGCCGAAGGATAATGCTGTGATACAAGCTCTAGCCATTTCGGATTCTGCGCTGGGAAACCATCTTCTACGGTTCTTATCAAAGTACTCTTGTGCTGTATGATGAACAAGACGGATGACATTGCGATGTTCGTCGA
Organism: Fusarium austroafricanum; assembly: GCA_012932025.1. Lineage (NCBI taxonomy): Eukaryota > Fungi > Ascomycota > Sordariomycetes > Hypocreales > Nectriaceae > Fusarium > Fusarium austroafricanum. The sequence goes on along the minus strand of JAADJG010000472.1, from coordinate 111,100 downwards.
TTGTTACCAGCCCAACACACGTACGAATCATGTCATCAAGATCCGGTAATTCGTTTTCGTCGAATGTCTCAGTACCGGCTCTTGCGGCCAAAGCATGTTGAAGCTCTCTGGGTGATAGGCGTCTCTTTGCATAGGCGATGAATGATATAGTCTGCTTCGCAAGATGTTGAAATCCGGGTAGTTGTGCTTCTATTCGACTCATCACCCTTTCGTAAGCAACATTGTATGCGCTCTCCCCTTTTGGAAAATTTTCTAGGGATTTATAAACTGTTTGCGGAGTCATCTTATCAATCAATGAGTTGAAGAGAAGGTCCGCAATAAGAAACCTGGTTGGGAAGATTAGAATCTTTCGTATTCTGTGGATAGAAATTCACTTACATTCCATCCACCGAGTTTAATATCCAAGATCTAACATCATCTTGAAGCTTTGACTTTCTCTGGATAGAGCCGGGTAAGCGTGACATGTTCTGGTCGATGTAAGCCATTATATCCTCAGTTCTGGCCCTTATTTCCAGAGTCTCTTTCCCATTGAACTTTTCCGCGATAACAGTTATGGGTCTCGAGGTTGCGAAGATGTTAACTCCTGTCCTATCCTGAAGTTCGAACAGTTCCCGAAGAAATCTCTGCCAACCATCTCCAGGCCGCTGATCCTCCTGATATTCATCAAGAGCATCAATTAGAATGTAAACACGTGAGTAAGACTTGACTGTTTGTTGTAGTGCGTCTGAGATTTGGTCCAATGATGGTAATAATCCCGTTAAGCAGAGTGTGTCATAAAGAGTCTTTACAATCTTTGGTAATGAAGATAGGCGGCGAGAAAGCTGTTTGAGAAGAGTCGCCAAGAACCCTCGTGCGGTTTGCTCATGCTGAGTTTGGTAACTGCAATAGATGTACGCGATCCCCACATCTCCATCCTTCACGAGGCTTTCCAGATGATCGATGGCAATAGAGGTAATAAAGGATTTGCCAGCACCCTGCATACCTTGACAGAAAAGAGTTTCTCCATTGTTGTTCTTCCATTGGCAAAACTTTACATCAGAGAGGAGCCATTGGCCTGTTCCAGGAATTACTTTTGAGAGATAGTCACTCTGTGTCATTCCGGGCTCGAGAGGAGATAGCCAGTCAAGAATCTTTTGGTCCTGTTCGTCGAGTTGCCGAGAGAATACGTTCTGAGTTGTCTCTTCGATTGTTTCGATCTTTCTTTGCAACCCTCTTAAAACTACTGCACGTCAGACACTCACATTCAATGAACCAATAACCTCTTCACAAAATGACATAGAGCGAGATATTACATACTATGCTTGACAGAATTCATACGTTCAACATCTTGCACCTGCAGAGCGAGGATAATCTCCTTTCCATGTGCTGCGGCAGCAGTCGCCGCATACTTTTTCCATTCGTCAGCTTTGTTGGAGTCTGCAAGGTCGCAGATTCCCCGAATCACAAGGCATGGGAAATTGTCCTTGAGTCCTGCAGCCTCCATCTCAACGCACAACACATGACCGCCAAAATGTTCATTGATCCTATCCCTCAACCCGGCATCTTTTATGACATTGTTGTCAGATGCTATCAAGCCATAGTGAATCGGTATATCTGCGAAACTGCAGTCTGAAGGGGCACTTGGGAATGAGGAAGGACGTGTACAGAATGGCTTCAATCGTGGATATTTAAGCTCGACGTGGTCCAGAAACTCTCGTATACGAGATCCTTTCATTTGGTGAAGGGACTCCAGCTTGGATACTGCCGTTGATAATTCCATAGGTGGGTTGTTGAGCGATCCAGTGTGCTTGAGAAGGCCGCCACTCTCGGTTTTGCCCATGTCCCACTGGACCACCCCAGGATATGAATTTCCAGGGGTGCTGACAACTATATCTCCCAGTTGAACCGTGGGTGGGATTCCACCGCCAATGCCGACTAAAAGACCTGCTCTGACCTTAGGGAACGAGGCCACCATCCAGGCTGCGACAGTGGCTGCTGAATTGTTACCATATCTCCCAATGGGGAGACAAGCAATGACAATATTGTGTGGACCAATTGATCCTAGGGTGTATGTATTGGGGTCATTTTCTGTTTTCGGGAGGTCTGAGTGCGTATCGTCGAGCATAGCCATTGCCGCTGTCCGTTCGATTGACAAGGCACAAACCCAGCCGATTGTATAGTCATCACGACTTATGAGTACTTTGGTGTCTTGATTTACCATAATTCGCAACCCAGGTCGAGTGTTAGCGTGAGGGAAACAACCATGAAATAAGACTCAGCAATAGGGGGAATCCAGTTGGTTCCGCAGCCTGAGGGAGCCAAAAAAAAAAAAAAAAAGCAATTATGTGGCCTTAAAAGCTAGGCCTAGTAAGAAGTTCAGCCTCACAGCCTTGTTTAATTGTAATAAAGGTGTTGCTTTGTAGTTGACATGTCATACTGCGCCGCATACTCCGTTAATCTTGGCAAAACGGCTCACATATTTTGTCTAATATCTATATTATGGTTCTGTGTCTTGTGAACTTATGATGTACTTCTATTTTTCTTGAAGTTACTTTTCACAACCGTGAATCGAACACAAGAGTGTGACTCGGCCCCCACTGCTATCAGGTATGTATAGTATTAAGGCTCGCTCTGGCAGAAGTCAGGCTGCCAACTCAATAGCGACTTGTGGCTTACAGGACATGGGCTCCTGATCGGAAGCTGACCCGAAATATGCAGGGGGAGAGATGCCATAAATTGTAATTTACTTTTGATAAGGATGGTATATTTGCAAGACTCATAATTGGTTTAGAAATTATTGAATGCTTCTCAAATGGGCCGAGATGGCGACGGTTAAATCCATATTAGGAAGTCGAGTAAGCAGGTTACCAAGACAGGGGGGATTGGTCAAGATCCTCATATGATTTCTTCTGGAAGTCCACAAAAAGTCAACTCCTCTTTTATCTGAAAATATGACTCAGCCTCGTGAAGCTGGCACGGCATTCATCGTCCCTGATGATATGGTGAGTATTTCTGACTGCCGTGATAGGATATGAAACACAGATCTAACAATCACCAGCTTGATGACACAGACTCTGCCCTTGGAGAAGTATGTAATGACATGAGATAGCCCAATAATACTGTCCCTAATAACAACCTCTAGGACATTCATTCCCCAGCAATAAGTTTGTCAAGCTCAGTCCTGGATTACCGCCGAGAGAACGGTAGGACATACCATGCATACAAAGACGGAAGTAAGCTCCTTCAACCCTAAATTCAAAGTATTTTTGCTGATAAAACCCTCAAGAGTATGTTTTGCCGAATGATGAAGCCGAGAATCTAAGACTAGGCAAGACTACAGCATCTTAAGAAGGAAGAAGGCTTGGCTCATTGATTTTGTTACAGACCTTCAACACAATCTCTTTCTGCTCACTTTCGATGACAAGCTTGGCCTGGCTCCACCGAATAAACCTGATGCCAAGGTCAAACATGTTCTAGACGTTGGGACAGGCACTGGCATCTGGGCCATTGATTTCGCCGACAAGCATCCAGAAGCCCATGTTCGTACACAACCTGATCACTCCCGCTCCCTCTGGACTCTGGCTTAATATCCTTTCAGGTCATCGGGGTTGATCTATCTCCAACCCAACCAGAATTGTGTGTTCACTAGCTGTTTATATAGGTTCATCGCTGATTGTCATAGCCTCCCTGTAAATGTCAACTTTTACATAGAAGATATCGAAGACGATTGGACTCACAGCCAGCCCTTTGACTATATCCACAGTCGTCTCATGACATCCTCCGTTGCAGATTGGACTAGCTATCTTACAAAATGTTTCACGTAGGCTTACTTCCACATCTAATTCCGCCTTGCTAACTCGCCCAGAAACCTTACCTCTGGAGGTTACCTAGAACTCCAAGAGGTCGACATTAACATCGAGTCTGACGACGGCACACTCAGTCCAGACAACATCATGCTCAAGTCCCTCGCTCTTCTGACCGAAGCATCCATCAAATTTGGTCGACCGTACCAGAACATCCCGGCACTTGCAGATATCATGACCAAGATTGGTTTCGTAGATGTTGTTGTCGAGAGATTCAAGTGGCCCATTAACACCTGGCCTGATGACGAAAAGGCCAAGTTACTAGGATGTTGGTGCTATACTAACATGTGTTATGGCCTTGAAGCCTTTACTATGGCGCCATTGACTCGAGCACATGGCTGGACACCGGAGGAGGTCGATCTGTGGCTAGTTGATCAGAAGAAAGCCATGGCCGATCCAAACACCCATGCATATTGGCCTATGTAAGTGTAACATGGGATTTGAAGGAGCTGTCTAACTCGGAACTAGCTATTCGATCTACGGGAGGAAGCCACTGGAGTGAGAACTATTGAGGCTTTCTGGATATTCTGGATATTCTGGATGTTTGTATCTCAATGTCTCACAGAAGCTGGGCAGAATACTGTATAAGTCCGCTTTAGCTAGGGCCAGTGCTGGGCGGAATTCCGCCTGGTGGGGCCGCGTTGTGCATAAAGCAACCAAATCGAGACATTCTCATCCCTCGAAACATTCACTTACACACATCAATCTCACTAAATCCACACAATGTCCGCCAATCAATTGAACAATGTTGCCATCTTTGGTGTAAGACATCCTTGAACAAAGACAGCCTATCAACTAACACTCTCAGGCCTCTGGTAACTTCGGCACTCCCATTACTGCCGCTCTCACCAAAGCCGGCTTCAACGTCACCATCATCACCCGCAATGAATCCAAATCCACATTTCAAGACGGCATCCCCGTAATTAGAACAGAGTACACTCTGGATGCTCTTACCAAAGTGCTGGCTGGCCAAGACGCAGTCGTATGTGTCGTTGGCCCTGCAGGGGTCAGCCTACAAGCCACCATGATTGACGCAGCTCAAGCCGCTGGTGTAAAACGCTTCATCGTTGATGACTTTGGCTGGGGTCCTGATTTCAGGAACTATCCTGAATTTGAAGCAGTGCGCGCCCAACGTCTTGTTGGCACTGATCGCGCAAAAGAGCATGCGGCCGCCAACCCCTGCTTCACTTGGACTGGTATCGCAAGTGGTAACCCCATCGACTGGGCGCTTAAGCGGTTCCCTACCATGGGTTTCGACCTCATTAAACAGTCGGCCATTATCTACGACAAAGGAGAAGAACACTTCACGGGAACTACTCTTGAAGGCATAGGACAGTCTGTGGTTGGAGTCCTCCAGCACCCAGACGAAACAGCGAATCGTACAGTCAGAGTCATGTCCATCAAGACCTGTCAAAACGAGCTACTAGAAGCATTTCAGAAGGGGACGGGAAGCAAATGGGATATCCAGAGATCAACAACTCATGAGCTGATTGATGGAGCGCGAAAGAAACATCAGAACGGTCAAGGCGGTTGGATCCTCGAGTTGGCCGTCGCTCAATTATTTGAAGATGGCAAAGCTCGCAGTCTAGTTGCGCCGACATGGGAGGAATCGGACTCTGGGTTGCTTGGGCTTCAAAAAGAAACGCCTGAAAGCCTTGTCGCCGGTATCCTTGCTAGTACTCAAAGCTAGATACTGCACGAGCAGGCCGTTGGAAGTGTATTTAAGTCCGAGTTATTCCATTCTTTATCAATGCTCGCCCTGCAGGGGCCGCGATCGTCGCTAGAGCCACTATCCTTGGACGGTTCAGGGTACGGTCCACTGAAACGCCAGCTAAGGCTGTCGCGCGGCAATGAGACCTCGCCTGGGAGCAAAGAACAATGTAAAGAAACTGTCGGTGATTGGGAATCTTGCGAGTTTGCGCTGTGAAATCTAGAATGCGCTTTGCTTCTTTGACTCATGCCGAGATCATTCCCCCCGTTTCACCTAGAAGCAAGCCTCGATCAGCTTTCCAATACCCAATTGACGAGTTTCCAATTGCCAAACATTTCTCCATGGTTGCCTGTCCCAAGCTAATAACGAAGCTTATGACTGTTCTTGGTTGTGAGCACAACTGCCTATTGAGCATACCTTTGCACGCAGAACTTGAAAGGTGGTGAATCGCAGACCCGACACTCAGACGAAACTGTCAATTTCTCAACACAGTCAGCGACCCAAAGTGAGCATAAATGAAAGACTCGCAGCTGGGTTGAGTTTCACTGCGGGCCGGGCCGTTGGGGGGGAGGGGGGATAAAGGTACCTTATGGTGGAATCTTCCTTTGTCCATTTTTGGAAGCCTTCACAGGTTGGCTCGCGTCAACAGAAGAGACATGATTCGATGGGAAACCGCCCAAGATTGAGGCTGAAATCACAAACGGCTACCATTGCGAATGGCGTGGCATGAGGGCTGCCTAATGTGAAAAGTGTACCTACTTCTGTCATTCTATTACTCAGGCAGGCAGCAAAAATAGTCACAGTTGGTCACGTTCCAGAACAAGCCCCCAAGTGTGTGTGGATGTGGATGACTGTGGCTCCGGAGACTTTACCAAGACAACGCGGTGAAACCCTGCGATTTGGGATTGTCTCAGGCTGAACGCCTCCCCTTTGATGACGAGCACTAACGACGCATTGGGGCTGAGGCTATTGGCGCTGGTTATGACTCTAGTCCGTTCCGTCAATACGTTGTATATAATTGAAAGCACAGAGGTCCGTGTTTTCAAGCTTCTCAAGATGCCGTCTTCCGAACTACCAGTAGACAGCCAAGAAAGAGCCCCAGAATTACAAACCAAACAGCCCAAAGATCATCCGTCACGCAGCTCAGCCTTACCAACAGAGGCATGGTATAATATGCACCGTAAGCGCTCCTGGCTACCAAGTACGACCAGACCAATCTTCCCTTTTCTATTGCAGGGATTATCTCTCAGACTTTTTTGATACTTCTCGTCAATTTTGATCATTCGTTTTAGCCCCCCACTCGTTGGTTACGAGTCACAGGTGTAAACTCCAAGGCAGCATTTGCCTGATTTCTGAAACACCAACCGTCTTTTATTTAACTCTCAACACTTCCGCAGAAATCTAGCTTTTATAAACCAAAGTTCAAGTCTGCAGGACCGTCAAGGCATCATGGCGGTCCGCAAAGACAAAGGCACGGCGGAAGCCCAGTTCCAACAGATCCTTGAAGATGCCAGCAAAGTGCACTCCGACTCCAAGGAGAAATACAAACTCGGCGATTTTCTCAACCCGCCGATAAACAACGTTCAAGATTTAATTGCTCTGGTTGGAAAGCAGAATGATCAGTTCACCAAGTTTCGCGAGAAGCGGCAGAACATCTTTAGCGCCATGTCCGCTTGCTTGACCCCCGTCGAAGTCATTGGCGAGGTCGTGAGCGGTGCCGCCAAAGAATCGTTTGCACCCGCTGAAGGAATCTTTGGCGCTGTCGCATTGCTCATCAATGCTGCGCGCGATGTTTCCTCTGCGTATGATACCATCGTTGAGCTGTTTGAGGTTCTCAGGGTGAGTGATATCCATCAACCCCGCTTGAGGCTTTACTAACGCTTGCTAGGACTTCACATCACGACTGGACGTCTATGTTCAGTATAAAATGGGCACTGCATTACGAAACAAAGTGGTTGTCATCCTTGCGCATCTCTTTGAGGTGTTTGTCTTGGCTGCCAAGGAGATTCGTCGCGGTCGCATTAAGGCATATTTCAAGACTCTGATTGGCATGGGCACGCCCGTGCAGGAAGCGCTGCAGAGACTCAAAGACCTTAACATTGGTGAAGAGAGACAAGTTCTCGCCGATACTTATGGAGGAGTGAATAAGCTCAATCTCACCACGGAGGGCATGGCGACCAAGCTTGATCAGATGAATGCGACCATGAACCAGATCCGATCTGAGGGTCGTGAACGCACTATTGCAGCGCATCAGGATAAGTTGAAGGAGATTTTGGATCCCTCGCCATTCCCAGAGGATTTCTTCAATATGTTTAATAAGTCGCGGGCCGAGTCGACAGGAGATTGGATCCTCACGGATGGGGGCTTCAAGGCTTGGCTTAACAAAGAGACAAACTTCCTCTGGATCACGGGTGCAGCAGGTACGGTTCATCGATCATTGTCTATAAACATTTACTGACACTCAACAGGAACTGGAAAGTCATACCTGACAACAAAACTCATATCCTGGAGCACAGAAAACATCCCCCGTCTCGCCTACTTCTACTTCCGAGACAACAACCCCGAGACCCGTTCAGTTCTCCAAGCTCTCCGCGATCTCGCCTACCAACTCAGCGAGAGTGATCCATTCTACGCAAAGCAACTCCTCAAGAATCTTCGCAGTATTGATGAGATTCGCACCATCCCTAGTGCCTACCGCAAACTCTTTGTCGAGCCATTCCAGCAGGACGACCAACAGAAGATCATTTACATCTTCCTCGACGGTATTGATGAGGCCGATTCTGTTGGCATCGATGAACTCCTTGAGCAGCTTGGTACAGACAATGAGAGACCGGAACACATCTCGTTCCAAGTTGCGCTTATCGGGAGAACTTACATGAACGAGAAGGTTACATATAGCCTTGATCCAGACAATCGCGGTACTCAAGTCATCACTACACTTCATGTCACACCTGATCGCAACGCGGATGATGTCAAACTGTACATCGAGAACAGCGTCTGGCATCTTCGCAACCTCAGCCGCACGCCTCCTGACTTCAGACAAAAGATCATCGACGCCATGATCAAGCAAGCTGATGGTCTCTTCATCCTTGCCAAATTCATGCTGGAGGATATCAGTCGCAAGCGACACCCGCAAAGTATTCTTACCAGCCTGCAGTCGTACCCCAAGGAGATCAACGGCATTATTGCGCAAACACTTAAGAATCTTTCTGAGACGCTGTATGAGGATCAAACGAGGGATCTGAACGAGATGCTCCAATGGGCTGCCTGCGCAGAAGAAGTCCTATCTCTCGAGCAGCTAGAAGCAGTCCTCATCATGCGCTTCGGCGACCCTCCTTTCCATCTCGAAGAAACTCTGCGCGGTCAATACGCATGCTTCTTCGAACTTGAGCGTGAAGATGGCCTAACAACCGATGATCTTATCCGAGAGCACGAGAAACAACAACGCATTAAGAATGGTGATTTCGGCTCAGGAAGGAGATCAAGTTCAGCGAGTCGTCCCGGATCTGGAAGAAGTGGGAGTCCAAAGTCTCCAACCATCCTCGGTCGTCAAGTCGATCTTGGCCGAAATCTTTCTCCTCAACGTCGCGTGAGTCCCATCGCTGGGCTGAGTCCTGTACGAGGAAGCCCTGGTCGCGGTGTAAGTCCTGCAGCGAATTCTGATCTTTTTGATCCGATGAGTGAAATGGACTTTCGATCTAGCAAGACACATACTTGGATTACTTTCTTCCACTCCTCTATCAAAGAGTTCTTCAGCACTGAGAACTCTGCAAAATTCGGTTCGGGAGTTGGCTTTGATCCTCTCATTTCGCGAATTCACATCCTCAAGACCTGCCTCTCAATCTTCACCGACAAAGCAGCATTCGATAAATACCGACTTAGTGCAAGTGGTCATGAGTCCATCAAGCAGTATGCTGCGTGGTATTGGCAAGAGCATTTGGCCGTCCTCGATCCAGCAACGGTGCCGGGTCCTGAGAAGAAAGTGCTTGGAGAGTACGTCTATAAGATGCTCACAGATGACAACATCATTCTCGACTGGACTCTCATGTATGAAAAGAATGACGAGGGCCTTGATGTCCTCACAGACCCCAACATGAAGGGTCTCAAAAGATGGATGGGTGACCCCGACGTTCTCGCCTCTCTCAGCCCCGAAGCTCGTGAGTGGGCTAGCAAGGGTGTGAAAGAGTCTCCTGGCATCTTCAAGCCCATCGGAGATCTCTACGCCAGAGCATGGCTATCTGAAGACTTCAAGAAATACGTCCCTACCCTCTTCTGCTTCAAGATCGTCCAGTCTATTGCATTCATGCAAGAGGGTCTTTCATGGTCTGACTGCAACACCCACTGGATTGACATTCCCGTCGAAAAGCGAATTGCCAAAGCTGGAGAGTGGGCAAAAATCCCAGAGAGTGCACATTGGCACCGTCGATTTGGAAGTACTTACCTCACCAACGGTATGCACAATAAGGCTTTGGAACATTATAACAGTGCTCTTGCTCTCGACAATAACAGCGTTGAGACGCGCGGTCGTATTGCATACTGCCTTTCGCGCGATGGCCGTTTCAAAGAAGCTTTGGAACAAACTCTCAAGTGTGAGGCCATTGAGGAGGAGAGTATCGCCAGTGGCAAACTCGATGAGCAGGCGCTCAAGAGCTGCAAATGGCGTCTGTACAAAGATCACATCCTCATCGCCTGTTGCTACGAAGAGCTCAACAAGGTCGACCCAGCTCTTGAGTATTTCCTCAAGTCCATGAAGAGCGCCAAAGACGTCGGTCTTGATCGCAAAGAATGCAAAGAGTATTTCGAGCCTGAACTCGGCTACCTCGAGCTCCTAGCCACAGAGAACCGCCACGAGGTTGTGATTCAGTTCCTCAAGCAACTCCACGAGCAAGTCACCGATGCAGAACACAAGCGCACAAGGCTAGTTGACTTCCTGCTTGAGTTCCACAACAAACCCCTTGTTATAGACTGGATCCCCAAGGCGGCTAGCAAAGTTGGCGAAACAGAATTTGTGTACGACTGTTTACAGCTCACAATTGATGTCGCCACCTTAATCCGCGATCCTCTCAAAGCGCTGTATCTTCGTCTCTCACTCGGCACAACATATACATACAGTCGCGACATTGATGATGCGCAAGATCTCTTTGAGGGTATTACACAGCTTGGCTACCGTCCCCGCGGTAACGTTCCCACGCGACAAGCCTACGCGCTCGCATTCCAGAAACTCGCTTCTTTGTACAAGGAGCGTATTCTGCATGCTGGGTTAAACACACCTGAAGCCAATACCTGGCTTGAAGATCTGGAGAAGGTCAAGCAGAAGCAGAGTAGACATCAGAACTTCGATATGCCGATTGAGATGGTTGGATCAGATGTCAACATCGCTGCTATCTACATGATCCTCTTTAACCGTCTTCTCGGTCGAAGTTCCAACACAGATCGGGATCTTCGCCAGCTTATTAACGACAGTCTTGACATTCTCTCCGATGACGATGTGCAGAATGACGAGTATGCCTTGGATAACCTCCTTGGCCTCTTCATCGCCGCCGACGACATCGATAACGCTCTTGCGCTCAGTCAATCTATGCGCAAAGTCGACCCAAGGGTCCTCGCCTCTACACCTGAAGACTCACCAGTCCTGCAACGCATGGAACCCAAACTCCCCGAGATCCAAACCATGCGTCAAAACTGCGCTCAATGTCTTGATCTCATTCCTCCTTCAGACGAGTTCTATATCTGCGAGTACTGCATGGAGACGTATGATGCAAAGTGCATGGCTGTTATAAAGGGGGAGGGCAATAAGACGAGTGACCATAGGGATGATGTTATCTGCAGGAGTGATCATAAGTGGTTTACTGTACCGCCCCTGGGGAGAGTGTTGCACAGGGGAGAGATATTGTTGACGAACGGAAAGGTAGCGAGTTTCAATGAGTGGAAGGATGGGTTGGAGAAGAAATGGGGACGGGAGAAGAAATAGAAGATGCATCAGATGAGGATCTTGGAGGCCATAAGACAACATAAGGCCTATGGAACTAATATCTGTTAAGGAAGACCCCAAGTTGTAACGTTAGATAAAAAAATATTTGAGTAGTTCTTATGATGTAGTATGTCTAAAATCCGAAACAAATGACAAAAAGAGTAACTAGACGAAAAAAAAACAGTCGTATCCGGCTCTTCATAGAACAAAGAGAGACTGGGGTATTCCCAACTAGGTCCAGTCGGCTCAAGTTGTTGCTGTTCTTGGCGGTTACGGAGCATTATCTTCCGCTGCTCTATTTATCCGGTTAAATGAAATGATTATAACATGTTAAAATCTCCGAACTACTTAGTTAATTCATGCATGCAACGCTATTAACCAGTTGGCATTTACTAAAGAAAACATGAAACCTTTTCCCTTATTGCCGGTTTTGACAGGCTATGTAAGAGGAGATGGCGGTATTTGATCTCGGCATTTGAAACTTGCTTCAGTCGATACGATAGTAATGGCTTTCATCAAGTATAAAACTCCCATCGACGACGGCCAAGGCCAAGGAGTGGATCGACAACAACCACCAAATAAGCAGAACCGAAGACTTCACTATGCTCGACTTCCTCTCACCCCGTAAGCTGTTGACACAGCTCACCCTGAGCGCCGGCCTGGTTGCGGCTCAGCTCCAGACCATCACCAATTTCGGACCAACCTACAACACTCAGCTAACCATGCAGGCCTACATCCCCAACAACCTCCCTTCTAGCCCAGCAGTGATGCTCGCCGTGAGTGACATACATTATTCCCATCATATTACCACAAGGCTTGAGCTGACAGGGTATCCAGCTGCACGCCTGCGGTGGCAATGGGCCCGGCTATTTCCAGGCGACCAAGTATAGGTCCCTCGCCGACTCCCGCGGCGTCATCCTCATCTTCCCGTCCTCCCAAAAGGACTTCAACTGCTGGGATGTCGCCAGCACCAAGACGCTCAAGCACGACGGCCAGGGCGACAGCCAGGTCCTCGTCAGCATGGTCGACTATGTCATCAAGACATACAAGGCCGATCCTAAGAAGGTCTTCGTCACGGGCACCAGCTCCGGATGCATGATGACCAATGTGCTCGCCGCGACGTACCCGGACCGCTTCGCAGCTGCTACCTGCTACTCTGGCGTCGCTGCCGGATGCATGGCCGGGTCACCTGGATCCAGCCCCATCAGCTCCGACCGTGTGTGTTCCGACGGAAAGATCATCAAGACCGGGCAGCAGTGGGCCAGCCAGGTCCGGTCTATGTACCCAGGCTACAGCGGCTCCTATCCCCGATTCAAGACCTGGCACGGCACCGCTGATAACCTGGTCTTCTACCAGAACTTCCTCGAGCAGATCAAGGAGTGGTCGACGATCCATGGGGTTTCTTTCACCCGCAACGAGACGTCGACTCCGCAGTCCGGCTACACCACTATGATCTACGGAGATGGGACCAAGTTTGTTGCTGTATCTGCCGCTGGGGTCGGACATGTCGTGCCTACGAACGAGAATCTTGACTTCAAGTGGTTCGGTCTTAACTGAGACTTGTAGTCATTATAGGCAAACGAGTGAAAAGTACTAGTGGAAGAACATTAGGGGTAAAGGGAGAGGGGAAGAGAGAGAGGAATAGGAAAGAGGACAAGTTATGTAAATAGTTATTTCTTTATGTAAATAGTTGTTTATTTATGTACATAGTTATTTCCTTGCGGAATACGACAACTTCATTTATTCCGGTTGATACTCAAAATCGCTGTTGGCTTCTTCAAGAAGCACAATATTCGCGACATTACTTCCCATTGCGGAGGGCCCAGGAGGACCGGCCGACTATGGTATATAAATTATAGTAAGATCTACAAGACTTGCCGAGTTACGAGGATGTCATGGGGTATATGATACCGTGAGCCTTATGATTTGAATTATAGGCTCAGAATATCTTATGGTCCAAGTAGCCACCAGTCTTTTCTTTGGTTGCATATCAGAAGCTTAGAGGTATCAACGTACAGAGTATACCTAGCTAGGGACAGTGGCAATTCATAATACACGGAAGCTTATTCACAAACTTAGAGAACTATAAAAACAACAAAGCAATAACCAGACAACGAGACAATGGTCAGATTCCAATCCAGCTCTCACTCGCTCTCATTCCTCTCATCGCGCTCATCGGGGCAAGGCATATACTTTCCACCTGGTCCAACAGGTAAACAGGCACATAAAAGCCGACCTTCGTCGTATTCCGTTTCCCAACTCTCCATAACATCTTCCGGTGGTGGCACAGGCTCTTGAAGGTCTGTGAGACATGCTTTGCCATGCGCAATGTAGGCTGCTTTGAGGATTCTTCAAAGATGCGAATGGTGAGGGTTTGGGATATATTCCCGCATCCCAAGATATATGGTTTTGCTGATATTTGCGCTTCTTCGTTTCCAATTTTGCTCAGTGACGAAATAGACGGGATATGAAGGCTGATCATGAGAGGGCCGAGTTTCCGTTCTGCGTATTAGGGAAAAGCGGCGATAACGAACTTCACCTCGCCCATGGCTTTGCACATAAAATGAATCACCGCAAGTGCCCCCCCTATTGGCCCGGCAAGCTTTCTGATGCTCATGCCTATTTGCTCCATTTTGGGGAGCGAAAGTCGGAAGTTTTTAAGTGTGGAGGAGCCTTTATACCGCAAAGACAAATTGGTAGTCTCGCCCAAGCAATGATGAATACAGGAATCGCGGTTATCAGAACGATGAAGAATCTCTTCAACAGCCTTGGAGTCCATTGGACCCTTATTCTTGGGGTGGAAATAGTTGATAAGAGCCCGTCGAACAATCGTCGGTACCGAGTGAATCATGTCCATTCTGTAGGTTGGTGATCCAGGCTCTAAGTAGGTATCCCAGAACCGTTCTCAGTCGTGCATGAACTCCATGTTTCTGGGTACCATGAACTGAAGGCCATACCGGAACCTATACTCATCATATTCCCTTGAAACAGACCTTTGATAGGCCAATCTGTGCTGTAATTATGAAGTGGTATAATTATCATCGCCGAACCCACGTTCAGTAATGAGTTCTCTCTTGACGACGGTGGACTCCCCTACCACCTCAAATACTGTTGAGCTTTCGCCCGCTCCTAGGTCCCTAACACAAGAGGCCGACTCGTCAGGCCTGGGAATGGCGAAAGTGACGCCCAGGGTCAAGAATTTGTTCAGGGTTTACAAGGGAGTGAGCTCATGCTCAAGAAGCTAGAGGTCGTCCTGGGTGTAAATATATCCTGAAATATGGTCTTGGGGGAACTTTCTGTTGACAGCAATGGGTTTATTTTCGTGGGGAGAGAACTCCGACATGATGGAGGTGGGATGGTGGATCGCGCTGGGTGAAGGTATAGCAATGAAGACACTTCAAAGAGGGAGTTACGACCTATTTATATCCTGTCTAATAAACCTAGCCTTGGCAGACGATAGTTAGCCTTAATGGACGCCGATTTTCTTGCCTCATAGATGCAGACAAGCAGACGGCAAGTAACCTTCAGTGAGATGGAACTCAGCGCTGTAGGCTCTTATCCGTGGGTCGTAGTGTCACTTCCTATTCATTTATTCCAATATAGCCTACAAGTCCATTTATTAGTCAATCTAGCGCCAATAAAATGAGGAGCAACACAGCTCGTGCATAAAGTCACTGGCGGGAAACTGTCAGAAGGATGCCGGGGATCTCCTCAAACAGCGTATAGCTTGTGGAGCATACCTTTATTAATAGCGACATAATGACCGGCAGACTTTAGCTAATTTTATCTACAACGTTGGGTATTTATTACTAGATATTAGCCTCGCATGGCTTATGCGTTCGGAAGATATATGAGAAAGCCTTGCCTTTCATCAGACAAGTTACATCACTGCCGGGATGAACCCAGCCATGAGCACCCAGAGACAATCTCTAGGGAGAAATCCTCAAGGCTCAATTGACTATTTAATATCAGCATGCTTCACGACAGAAGTGTGAATGCCGAAGCCGATGAAGCTCTCTCGTCCAGTATGGTCAAACTCTCATCCTAATCGTGTTCAGAAGAGGGAGCGGGAGATGGGATGGACTCATATTCGCGGGATGGTGGACCTCGACGAGGAGAGGATTCACGGGAGAGGATATGCTCAGCTCCTCTGCCCTGGGTTTACGAATATTGGCCCGCGGAGATAGTTTTTACCTCCATAGCTATATCTTTGACTGAATTGGGGGGATGAGATGAGGATATGCACATGAGAGGGAGGCCATGGTTGGTATAAGTGCCAATGTCAAGCCAGCAAGTCTGCTTTGAACATTAGCATGTTAGCCAGGTAGTAGTGTGTCGTTTCAGAAAAAACAACTAATCTTCAGATAAGAAAAAAAAAGCAGCAAACAGAAGTCCTGCATGAGCCAAGCACAAGGGGCTTGGTTGTGATCAAAGGCGGTCCCAATATGCAGCCACCTGAGAGAGGGAAGAAGCAGATGAGTACTAAAGACTTCCTTTCCATATCTTAAATATAGATGGAAAACAGTTTTGTCGACCTGTTGAAGGCTATTTAATATGATTATAGCGAACATGACTTGTATTTTGGTGTGAGTTGCCTATACTTAATATAATTATGTATCTTAAGATGGTATTCCGGGTACTACACCTAGGTTGGTAAAACAACTTTCTGCAGAACGTCCAACGAATGGAGTATCACCGAGTATCATCATCAATTTAACCTAGCTCGTAATATTTGTGTCAATCTTTTAGGACTAAATTCGTTATGATCTAATTTGGTATAGAACCTAACGATGGAGATGTGAGTTGCGTCTAGCTTCAACTACACCGAGGTTGAAGTTCACTTGAGCCGTGATGTGCCGAATCAACGACGTTGCCGTTTGAGAACTTAGCAAAAGCCACAGGGACAATCTAATTAGAATTTATATCAAATATAAATTTTGGAAGACTTTTTTTCATCAATGAAATCCAAGGAGAAATTCGTATGACCTTCAAAGGATTGCTTACAGCTCACAACATTACGACGTCCCAACCACCCTGTACTTGATGACAGCGACATCGGCGCACGTGTAAATTACTGCACAACAGCTCTGACGAAAGTGACGAAATCCAGCACATCCCCCACGCCAGAAAAAAAGTTCCAATTCCGCAACAACAACAACACCACCACCTGCAAGCAAACCCGACCGGGCAGGACAGCAATCATCCATCATGGCGTCGACATCGCAACAAGGCGAAAAGAAGAAGCAGCCCAGTCCCCTGCGATCCATCATCGCTGGCTCAACTGCAGGCGCCATTGAGATTGGTATGCTCTGCTCACACGACATGACTCTTAAGCTTGTGACTAACTGAGCTTTGTGATTTAGCTATTACCTATCCCGCCGAGTGTACGTTTTTCGCCCGACGACGACGAGGACATCGCTGATTCGACATAGTTGCAAAGACAAGGTCGCAGTTGAACAGAAACTTAGCTGAGGGCCAGAAGCTTCCTTGGCCGCCGTTTGGAAAGCAGTGGTATGCTGGCTGCACCACTCTTATTATCGGCAACGCAGCCAAGGCTGGAATCCGTATGCTGCCTACTGAATTCACATGCATGGAATTGTCTAACAAGGGGCAGGCTTCGTTGCGTTTGACCAGTACAAGGCGCTCCTTGCCGACGAGAATGGCAAGCTTTCTGGGCCTCGAACTGTCGTTGCGGGTTTCGGTGCTGGAGTCACAGAGTCATTGCTTGCTGTGACTCCCACCGAGAGCATCAAGACCACTCTGTAAGTCTACGACCTTGCCTACAAAGCCCAAGCTTACAGTTACAGAATCGACGACCGCAAGTCCGCCAAGCCTAGAATGCGCGGCTTCCTCCACGCCGTCCCTATCATCGCCCGCGAACGTGGTCTTCGAGGATTCTTCCAAGGATTCGTCCCCACGACAGCCCGACAAGCAGCCAACAGCGCAACACGCTTCACCGCCTATACCTTCTTCAAGCAAATGGCCGAGTCATACACAGCACCTGGAGAGAAGCTCGGCGCCGTGGGAACCTTTGCAATTGGTGGATTGGCTGGTCTGATCACTGTGTATGTGACGCAGCCTCTTGATACAATCAAGACACGCATGCAGAGTATCGAGGCGAAAAAGACATATGGAAACAGCTTCAAGTGCGCGACGACAATCTTCAAGCAGGAGGGTGTGTTGACGTTCTGGAGTGGTGCGCTGCCCCGGTTGGCGAGGTTGGTTGTTTCGGGAGGATTGGTGTTTACGGCGTATGAGCAGATCCAGATCTGGTTTAACAAGATAGACCCAGACGAGAAGTACATCTAGACAGGTACAAAGGTCAAGGTATGGAGAGGGCGTTGGACATAGGCACATATGCGTTATGGGGAATCGCTTTTGATATAATGTACATTACATATACACATCATTTGCCAGTACATCCTCTCTGGGATCTTTTTCTGGCATTTGGTCGTTTTCTCGTCCATCAATTACTGAAACCGAATCATTCCTGTCAACCTCTTTCCTAATCTCTCCAACCATGATCTATTTGGCGCTTCGTCAATCTCCCTCACTAGATCGGCAAAATATGTTGGTTGACTCTTTGGCTCGAGCAATTTTCCCTTGAGCTTGAACTGTCCAATTATTAGCTCTATCTTTTATTGTTACATCGTCGCACATACTCGATCGTTGTATCGGTCTTGGAGGAGGAACTGCAGCGCCCGCGCCTTTTGAAGCTCCTCACGCTCCATGGAGGGCTTATAGTTTTGGAATCGCTCGGTTACGGTCTTGCCTAGGACATCTTGGAGTTGGTGATCGGGGCGAAGGGCTTGCTTTGGCCAGCGCGCAAAGACGTCGGAGTAGATTTTTTGCTGCGGGCAAAAGTCAGTTCCGGGTTTCTCTGCTGCATAATGGCATATGTAGGCTTACTGATAATGTGCGCGACATTGTGAATTGAGGAGTTGTCGTTGTTAGAGCTGGCCTTCTCTATAATTGAATATCTCGACGTCAACCATCCGAGAAATTCCAGATGACAGTGTGTATCTACAGTGCTATCTGTTGATCAGACTGTAATGGAAACCAAGTGATTGGGTCATGCGTAAATTGCCTCAGGCTGCCACGAGACCCTTGAAATGATTGCCTCATCGACTCTTCAACCTGAAGAGGACAAGCTCGTGATGTGATTTAATGTGGAGGTGGATCCGGCGTAACCTGACTCAGCCCACTTCAAGTCGAGAGTCATTGATGCCTTTTACTGTAACATGTTGTTTTGTCATTTATTTCCATGAAATTCCATACCATACAAAGAAAATAGCCGCAGAGAGTCTCCCCTGCAGATGCTCTTGTTATTGCTGTGCCCCTTGAACTCAAATCAGGGGCTATGGATTTAAAAGTCCGTCCATTGCCGCCCAAGTAAAAAGTAACAATACAGTGCGCCACGGCGTTTCGGCTTGCGGATACTTCGGCGTTTAAACCCCCTGAAGACCCTTCTAGACTGGCCCCTGGCATTATCCACACTGTGGCGATACCGAACCCGAATACAGCCGCTGGCCGCAAATCGACTAAAGCCCGGCGTTCTCAAGTGCCAGTCCAGTGGCAGTCCAGGCAGGCTTTCTCCTCGTTTCGTAATCGCATCCAATCTTCAAGCAACGCAACGCAAACACATCCGACCAAAACCAATAAACTCCTTCGCCGTCGTTCCTTGACATCTCTTTTCTTTTTTCGCACTGGTTCCTCTAGATTGCCTCTCCTTCTCCTTTTTGTTTCTTCCTGTTCCTTTGCGTCCTCAAAGTTCTTCCTTCCTACGACCTCGCGCAATTTCCTCTTGGTCAGCGGATTCGGGAGGCAGCCCGACACCGTTAGTTAGACGATTGCCCATCATGTCAGGACGATACGAACGAGTAAGTCGCGAGCCCCTCTCGTATGATATCGATAAAATACTGACGATATTCAGGTTAACGCCCAAGACGAGGACGACTTCGGCGCCCGAAACAATAACAATCTCTCTCATCCGACCCCCCACTCGCCACCTCCCTCATTTCATTCCCGAGCCTCCTCTCCTCAACCAACGCGACAGGTCGATTCTACCCTCGCCGATGCCTTTGACGATGATGACGACAGTGACGATGAGGTTGATGATCGAAGGCGATTGATGCGACAAAACTCGACACCGTCTATGGAAAATGTCAACACGATACAACCCCCAGTTCAACCGGCTGTCCCGGCCCCAACGCCGTCCGGCTCAAGGTCGACCAGAATTGTAGGAGGAGGCTCTGGATCAGATGGTGTTTTCGCCAATTTATCTGCGCGTCCAGAGAGGGGCAACAGTGATCCTGAGAAGGACGAGATGCCACCTGTATGTCACCCAAGATGAGTTTAGAGATCTATCACTAACTTCAATAGTCCTACGAACAAGCCGCGGCCGATGCGGCTCCTCCATATTGGGAGACGACTATTCTCGCTCCTGGCATGGGTGGACCCGACGAGGTTTATATCGACGGCATGCCAGTCGGCTCTTTCTTCTCATTTGTCTGGAACGGCATGATCTCAACGTCCTTCCAACTCGTCGGTTTCCTTCTTACATATCTCCTCCACTCAACGCACGCCGCCAAGAACGGTTCCCGCGCTGGTCTTGGCATCACCCTTATTCAATACGGTTTCTACATGAAGGGCGTTTCAGAAGACGAGCCCCCAGCGATGAGCGGTCCCGATGGCTACGCCGCACCTCCCGACCCAAACTCCCACAACTTTAAGCAAAAGGATGTAACAGACAGCGATCTCGGCAGCATCAGTGGAGGCGAGTGGCTAGGATACGTGCTCATGGTAATCGGCTGGTTCCTTCTTATCAAGAGTGTGGCCGAGTTTCTACGAGCACGACGACATGAGCAACTCGTCCTTCAGAGCCCTGACCGCGGTCTGGGTGTCGCAATTATCGCCGAGGGCGAGTCAAACGAGCGAGTCGTTTAGAGGAGTTATCGGTTTTTGAACATGTACAATACCATCATATCATGGAAGCGCATCGGTCGAGAGACGTAGGTGTTAAACATTTTCCTTTTGGCGTTTTCTTTGGTGGATTGGGAAGGATGTTTGGGTTCCTACTATAAGCTTATTGTTTGGCGTGTCACACGCACAGTTTCACACGTCTACACATGTCTCTTTAACATGATCTCTATTTCATATGTATACACATGCAATTGTGATGTAGTCGCAGTAGTGGAAGTTTGTGGATTGTGAGAAGACTTGAGCGATATCTTGGACGTGTCTCGGGACTACATTCAAGATGGACAATTGAAGTGTTTTAGACAAAAATAGCCTCAACTCTATATATTCCCAACTTGTTATTCCCTGCTGAAGCCCCAATACGAAATATCTAGCTAATGTCCCTGGTCAAATAAAGCCCCTGTTAGTGACGGGAATGCCAGCAGTGATTTACCTTGTGGGGTTACCCGTCGTCGATCCCCGGATTACAGAGCGGCCCCGCACCAGCTATTCGGTGCCTTAGCTCAGGTTACGTGATATGATGATAACATTACAACTCACTCTTTCCTTTCAAGAGTTCACTCAACATTACTGCCTCTTCATCAAAAAACCCATCTCTATCTTATAAACTTCATATTTCCGCTTTATTTCCCCGTCATCGTGGCTCTAACCAAGAAATCCTTTCGCATCCCCTCTCTGCTGTCCAGCTTCTACAAACACACTTCTCGACTTACACACAAGAGGTTCTTCGGCATCAACATGGCGTGGAGGTGCAGTGGGGATACCAACTCAGCTCTGGTTGAGAACATGTGGAAGAATGGTCTCATTACCGATGCTCGGGTAAAAGAGGCATTCCTCAAGGTACACTCTATCTCCCTCCTCTCAGTCATATGCTAATCTTGTAGGTTGACCGAGCTCACTATGCTCCAGCAGCACCATATGATGATTCACCTCAGCCCATCGGTCACTCGGCTACTATTTCCGCACCACACATGCACGCTTCAGCCATCGAGCACGTATTGAGCTATCTTCTCCCCTCATCTACATCACCATCCCCGCGCGTTCTCGACATCGGCTCTGGATCTGGCTATCTCACCCACATAATGGCTGAATTGGTCGGGGAGAAGGGCTTAGTCGTAGGCCTTGAGCATATTCGCCAGCTGAAAGAGCTAGGTGAGAACAACATGGCCAAAAGCGAAGAGGGAAAGAAGCTTCTTGAGAGTGGAAAGGTGAGGTTCAGATTTGGCGATGGCCGCAAGGGATGGGTCGAGGAGCCGAGGGAGGGCGAGAAGAGTGAAGGAAAGGGGTGGGATGTCATTCACGTGGGGGCTTCGGCAGTGGAAATTCACCAGGAGTTGTTGGAGCAGTTGAAGGCACCTGGATGGTGAGTTATCCTTTACGTCCGTTTGGGTGTGGAGCTAACAAGTTGCAGTATGTTCATACCTGTTGATGATGACAAGATGGGGTATAACCAGCATGTGTGGCGAATTGAGAAGGATGGAAATGGGGAGATCACAAAGAAGAAGTTGTTTGGGGTGCGGTATGTGCCGTTGACTGAACCACCCAAATAGGGGAGGTCATTTATACGATACCCGGTTCACTCTCGGTTGAGACGATTGAGCTGACTGCCAGAGTTTATAATGGTCCAGCCGTATGTATTCAGTAACTACCCAAATCCCAAATTCATTCACTCCTAAATCATGTACAACCCAACCGTTAACTCCAACTAATATGCATGCGAAATGTCATTCCTTTCCACCATACCAATCCACATCCTCGTATGACTTATAGCAATGCGAAACCAAAGATCACAGCTGCGATGGCTGACAGTATACTCGGCGTATACAACCTCGGGCTCTCGCTGGCAAGCTTCGGTGCTGCCTTGGAACCTCCGCCAGAGGAGCCATTTGGTGTTGGAGCCGTACCACCTTGGCTACCGCCTTGACTTCCGCTTCGGTCACCTCCCTGATTACTGCTTTGGTCACCTCCATGACTACCTCCTTGGTTGCCGCTCTGGCTGCCTCCCTCTTCGTTGGCGTTACATCCCCCAGATGGACAGGTCTTGGCAGTTGAGTTTCTCGCAGGCGTTGCAATCGGGGCCGGTGCGGATTGACATCCTTCAGGTGGACAAGGAATTGGCGCTTTTTGTTGAGCTTGAGGTGTCGGAATCGTAGGAATCAGCGTCGAAGGCTGTTCGCAAAGTGCACACGGTGAAGGCGGCACAACCGGAGGAACAGTAGCGTTCTTTGCACGTCCATCACATGCCTCAATCTGATACAGACTCAAAACTTCATCACCTCCGCACTTTCCGCTACTTTCATCGCCAGCTATACAGAACGCATCACAGCGTGCCTCATCAACGAGCTCGAAAGATGCAGAGGCGCCGCCCTTGTCACAGTAGCAGCTTCCACCTCCGATTGCGACAAGGGTGGCTTTGCCTACGCAAGCTTGGAGGCATTGAGGTGCGGTGAAGGGAGAAGATAGGGAGATGGGTGAGAAGGTTGCGGATTTGGAAGTGCAGCCGATGTGTTTAGAGGTTGGAGAATGAGGGAGGGCGGCTGTGAGGAGGAGCATTGAGAGGAGGATAAGAAGATGCATCTTGACGTTTATCATTGAGCTGTTTTGTTGAATGAAGATGGTTTGAGTCGAGTTTGTAAGTTGTTGTAAGTGTTAATGCTGATGGAATTAATGTTCAGCCAAGCAATATACAGGTCTTATATATCAATTTGCGATCCCCAGCCTCTCTTTGTCAATTATTCACAACATCATCATGAGGAAGATCGATTCAATGAATTGCATTTTTCGTCGCGGATATAATTGACCTAGAATTGCTCAAAGCTAGGGTTTATGACTATCTGCGTTCCAATCTATGGTAGACAATGCAGCGTGGTGGCTGGCACTTGGTTGGAGATATGTCTCAGCCATCAACACCACAACTAGGAATGCTTCGACCCAATTGATATGGCAGGTCCTGACATTTTCAGGTATCCATCTGATGAGTATATTTTATTTTACATACAGGTAAATAATAAAGAACGTCAAGAATTCATAAGCGAGCAGCAGAATGATCGTTTTCCATACCCATATTCAAGCGATACTCCTAATAAAACGAAGAACAAACTATTGCGCCAGACCAACTTAAACCTTTGTCTTAAACATTCCCTTCAGGTCTCATATCCTCCGCTTTTAACTACTGGAAAGACGGTTCGTCAATTCCTCGACTCATCGTCAACCACACCTACATATCGCTGAGTCTCAACACCAACCTCTCTAATCATCATCCGCGCCCTTCTTACAATTCGGTGTAACAGTAGGAGGAACATAGCCAGTTCCACAGCCACCGGGACATTTCTTCCCACAAGGAAACCCGACCGTAGTGGTGGCAGCCTTGTCAGGGCATCCACAAACCGAGCTCACAGTCGACAACGTTATGCACATGGGTCTGATGCAAGTAGAGCAAATAGTTGATGTCTTAGTGACAGTGGGACATGCAGGCTTCTGGGTCATAGTTGGTCCACCATATGCCGAAGCGTAGGCGTAAGAAGTTGCGCAGCCTTCAGGACATTGTGACTTTGAGCAGGGGAATGATACTCTAGTGGTAGGGACTTTGGCGGGACAGCCGCGCTGGCTGGAGATTGTCTCGATGGCGAGACAAGCGGGTACAACGCAGGTTGAGCAGAGGGTGCGAGTGGATGTTACTGTTGGGCAGGGCTTTGCGGATTTCTTTGCCGTGGTGGGAGAGCTGGGGGTGTTAGTTGTGGTTGTGGTTGTGGTTGGGAGATTTGGGGTGATTTACATGGAGAGAAGGGCTGTGAGGATATAGAGAGACCACATTTTGATTGGGTATCTTAGGCTGGTAGTTGCCTGGCTTTTGTTGGGGTATAAATATTGATGATGAGATATGTTCTTTATTGATGAGACTTTGTTATAGAACAATCCCATCAATTCAGCAGGAGCGAGTTCGCATCTATATACCCAACCCTCAATGCTTCCAAATGTCAGCATCGTCAGCCCAGACCGAAATACGAGGTTCAAAAACCCGTTCCGACGATCCGATCTCAACAGTCCAAGCAGAATGACAATTCACAAATGAAGGAATGGTAATGACCGTGCAGTGATGTAAGTGAAACACACTATTGGACAGGGCTGAAGGATGGCGTACGAGGACCCTGGCGATCACTCTTGGATGGCCGCATTGAGCGTTGGCATTAACGGGGACGGGAGGGAATACGAGGGGCGTGATGCAACGGCTACTGAAAATGGAGGGGAGTAATTAGGTTTGAATATGTTTAGATTACAGTATGTGTGTTGAAAGCTGAAGTTATGCGGTGTGTTATGCGGGATCTTTTGTCTATCACACGCATATACTCTCACCGGTGCTGAGAGGCGCTTTGAGTGACACGTAGTAGGTGAGGCTGTCTCGGCAAGTCAGAGTTCGGCAAAATGAGCCTTTTGCAGTAAGTACAATAAGAACAAGGCAATTGTGCAGCGTGTCTTTCATGCATCTAATCATTCTATGATCTATCAAAGCGAGGCATTGTCTTCTGCGCCGTCCCCATCTATACTTTTGTCAGTAACATAACAGACCTGTCTATCACTTTTTCTCACTCCTCCATTGATCAACAACCTCCTGAACAGCCTTATCAAAATCCTCATCCTCTAGCCCCAATTCCTTCATCGCAAATGCATCACCCCTCTTGGGCCACTCAGCATCCAGTGCTCCCAGCACAAACACAATCTCCTCCATAGCATGCATGCTGAACTCCACAGACAGTTTGTTAATCTCCTTCTCCAAAAACGCATTTGAGTCCACAAATTCCTTTTTCCATTCTACACCTGTAGCTTTCTCAAGTGCTGCTACTAGCTCAAGTTGTGTCTTGCAGAAACTCTGGACATAGAGAAGTCGGTTCTTAGTTGTGTCGGGACGTTTGAGAACGGCAACAAGAGATTCGGCTACGCGGTGGAGTGTAGATGCTGAGGCGGGAACATCGCCCTTGTCAAGGATGACAGCTGTGTTGGTTTCAAGATCGGTGTGTAGTAGACCATCGCGAATGCCATGGTCAAAGAAATGACCACAGACAAGTGACGTCCACGAGAACCCAGGATATTCCTTCGTAAGCTCAACTGCCTTGGCTCGTACCTCATCCTTGTCCCGGTAAAGCTTCAACAGCTTCTTCGCCTGCTCACTCTGTGCATCACAGCTTCCGAAATCAGCTGGGATGAAACGCTTAACACCTGCTTTGGCAGAAGCTTCAGCAAGACGCAGATGCTGATCCACGACTCCTGTTAGAGGAAACGAAGCAATAACAGCATCTTGGTCCTTAAGAACAGGGATCAAGCCTTCAATGGAGAGGTCATCGGGGATGGTAACGATCGATACCGAAGATGCGTGCGCGGGTGTAGATTTAGACGATGCGCGTTTGGCAACGGAGACGGTGAAGGAGTTTGAGGCGACGAGACCTTCGAGAAGGACTGAGCCTAGAGTGCCGTTTGCACCGACGAGAAGGACTTTATTAATCGACATGACGAAGTACGTAATAAGTTGCAGAGGAAATGTTTGGTAAGAAGCTGTGATATTGCACTTGCACCGCGGGGTAGTTAGCTATGTAATGCGGGGTACATTTCAACTGGCCTAAACTGGCATGTTACCCCGACAGGAAATTGACGCCATCGCGGATACCTTCCGCCAACAATTTTGTCTTATCTCCATGAAACGGGCGGGAAGTAAAGCCAGCGTGAACCCGCGATTTGACATAATTTTAGCCGACAAGGGTTCCGGACTTCGGCCATGGTTGAATGCGACTTTGCTCCGTGTCCGAGAGTGCGTCCGGGCCTTAGCGTGGTATTTCCGGCCGCGAGCTCCACAAAAGTCCGGAAGCTTCGCATGTGTGTCATGTGTGTCATGTGTGTAAGTGTAACGGAGGATCTATGACGGTGAGAATTGAGGCTGAAAGGATCTCATTGGAGCGATGAATCGTTTAATTTACGGATAGGCTTGGTGCTGAATGGGGAATATTGTCTTGCGAGCAGCTACTGTATGCATTAGGCGTTCAGCTATGCAGTCAGATGTCAAGAGATATCACGTATGCATACCTATTCATTAAACCTTTGGATTTGATGTCGAATAAATTACTACTTTGAGCATAATTATTGGAGCAGTTTTAGTATCATGCTCATGAATATACATCATCAGAGTGCCTCGACCACCTGTTACCAGCTTATAATTGCTTGGTCGATCACTATGTTTCAAGCTGGATCTACAATGGAGGTCTATGGATTCCAATCCACTTCACGATGGAGAACCTCGCCTCAATATCTCCTTAAATCCGTGTATCACTGCTGTGCGTTCGCTTCATTGCACTATCCTGTGGCATCAGGTAACTGCCTTGCTGTTGCACTTGCAATTGTGCATCAGTAGCACGGTGAAACAAAGAATGATATAAAGGCGAGCACCTCATCGTCTCAACCTCACCATCCTCATCATCAACTCAATCCCTAATCCACCTTCAACAAGTTCATCCATCACTATGCTTGACAACAAAGAAATTGTTCTCATCACTGGTGCCAACACAGGTATAGGCTTCGAAACCGTCAAGGCACTCTTTAAGTCCTCAAAGCCTTATCATGTTCTTCTCGGGACCCGCAGCCATGACAGAGGAGAGAAAGCTGTTTACGAGCTTGGAATTGAGTGTCGCGGCTCCAAGAGCACCGTCGATATTCTCCAGATTGACATCACCGACGATGAAGCCATCAACCAGCTCTTTCAGTTTGTGAAGAAAAAGTTTGGCAGAGTTGATATTTTGGTAAACAACGCTGGTATGTTACTTAGCTCTTAAGTAAACTTACCAAATTTATCATTTTACTAAATGTTTCAGGCGCCAACTTTGATGCGATGGACAACAATGACGCTGGAGATCCTGCCAACGCCCGCGAGCTTTTCAACAAGACCTACGATGTCAACGTTTCAAGCACACAGGTCTTCACCTCTACATTCATCCCTCTCCTGCTCGAGTCGTCATCCCCACGCCTCCTCTTCCTAACCTCCGGCCTCTCCACTCTTGAAGGCGCACACAACTCATTCCTAACAAAGATGTCAGGCAACATCCCCCAAGGCTGGCCCAAGGAGGGGATCCCTACAGCTGTGGCTTATCGTTCGTCCAAGACAGCTCTTAACATGATGATGTTGTCGTGGCACCATTTACTCAAGGGCGATGGGGTCAGAGTCTGGGCTATTAGTCCAGGCTTCCTGGCAACGGGGCTTGGAGGAAACCCTGAGAAGCTGAAGAAGGCCGGGGCAGGGGATCCAGCTACTGGTGGAGAGCTCATCAAGAAGGTCATTGAGGGGGAGAAAGATGGAGATGTTGGAAAGGTCGTTGGACAGCCTGGAGTTCAGCCTTGGTAGTTGTCCTAGCAGATCCCCGGCCTCGGCCTTGCTTACGGATGAGCTCGCATACCGTCTCGACCAGACAGGTGTAACCCTGCTGCCGTTAAACCTCTCCGATATGCTCTCGCCAATCTGAAGGAAGACCCTGTGTGTTGTCATGAAGTCGCCGAAGCCCTTGATGCTCTGGGATACAGTAGTCTAGTGGTGTGCATGAAGAACCTGACTCAGTGATGGAGCAAGAACTTGTTAATAGCAATACGATGACGATTCAGAGTTATTCAGCCATTGTCTCATGTTGACGTGTAGATTATTTTGCAGTGAAAGCAATTAGCAAAGCCACCCTGATGATGAATTTATGGTCCAAGTCATCCGATGTCATGAGTCTAGATCACAGAACAATCAGTGCTTCAGTCTTGGCAGCAATCCGACTAACCGAAAGAAATAACAAATAAGAAAAGATTTTTCTTATTAGGGGTTTATGCGTTGTATGTGTACGTCATTGCAACTATCCCATTCAGCCTTGAATTTATTCGTTGGCAGTTGGTGGAGGGATGTTCCATGTAAGCGGGATTAGGGTCATGGCGTATTGCACAAGACCAGTTGCTAGAGTAGGATAGGGACCCCGGTTGAGCATGTGATAAAAATCAGGGTCGGAAAGCTAGAGTTCTGAAGGGTTCTGAGAATAGAATCGAAGAGGAATATGGAGGTGGCTTGATGCTAATATTACGAGAGACGGGAAAGCGACACAAGGGCTGTGTGATTAAGATAGTTTTGATACTGTGTTTGTATGCATCGCAAACAATGGTTAACAGTGCGAGATATTAACTCCCGGATTCCTTCTTGGCCCCGGCATTGAAGTGCGGCACTGCCGACGTCACTTGGCGGATCAGGGGTTGCGGGCTGCGTACTCCGGACGCGTCTCCACAGCCTCCGACTTGAATGAGAGTCAGACTGAATCACCAAATAATTGTCACCACAGTATCACAAGCAAAGCAATACCTACAAGAAAACCCAATATAGCGCACTAATATCTCGGCGCATGAAGCATCTAGAACATCAAAAATGGTCCCTGCCAAGTAAATAGGCGGCCGGGCCATTAATTAGGTATTTTATTTATTTGCACTTCTCAGGCACGAAAGGCGCAGCACAGCCCCCAGTGCTGAGCTGACGTTGGGTTTTCGCCCTCAGCTTTGATTTGATTGAGGTATTCTTGACTCGGGTTGTAGTGTGAAATGCAAGGCTGATCCTTCTTGTTTCCTTTTGCACCGAGGTTCCATTGCTCTCTCCATTTCACTCGCTCTCATCTGCCACGTCGCATCACAGTTGCTATACACTACCTGTTTTACATATTAGTTGCCCGTCTTCCCCTCGTTGTCAACGACCCAACGCAACGTCTAATAACTTAAGCTTAACCCGGACCTGATTGATATCCCAGCTTTCCTTTCTTCTATTTTCTATTTTAATCACCATCTGTGCCCTGTCAGCACTTTCTTTATTGTCCTAGAATAGACCAGGTCGGAAGTGGAAGTGGATTTATTACTCGCCAACCTCCCGCACTCGGGCTTCCCGTCTTTCTACTCCCGCCCCCACGCAGATCTGACCGTCCGGACCTTCAACATTCAACTCCAAGAAAAGAATGGAAGCTCGCTCTCTAACAGCACTCAATAACCTGGCGGGCAATCCGCCTCAATACCCCATCAATCCTGCCCAAGAGAGACAAGACCCTTTGACTCTATACATCTCAAGAGTACCAGGCACTCGAGGTAAGACAAGACCCTCCAAACTCCCCCACCGACTCCGACACTAACATGCTCTTTGTTCCAGATGTCATTCTATCACCTTTCAAGCCACAACTAAAAAACGTTACCGCCGAGGATGTCGCTAGCTGCCTCTACTACGTCCACTTCGAAGCGCCTTCGTTAGAACCGCTTAACCCACCGCCTGTACGAGATGAAGGTCACCGATCATCGAGCGAGGAGAGCTCTTCGATACGGAATATTAAGAGGAAGCCTGTGCCTGGTGGCGCAAGGTCATTAACACCTCCGACCACCGAACATCTTCCTGTGCCAGGGTATGGCAATGAGAACCTAGATCCTACACGAAGGCGTGGCTTATCCGTCAATTCGACGTTTGCTCCCCAGCAAAGGTCAGCACGACAAGGCCATGATCAAGAAGAACAGAGCCCTGTTCTACCGCCTCGGCCAACGAACATGCCTACAATCCAAACACCTGAACCTTCGTTCTCTCGGAAGCCCCTTGGACCTCAAGTGGGCAATGCGCCCAGGCTAGATGACCATCCACTGCCGCCTATTCCAGGCTCCAACCAAGCAGCCACCGACTTTGACCGAATGAACCGGCCGCCTCTACCGACCCGAAACACCGAGAATCGCTCCCCTTCACCGCGGAAGAGCTATGAGGGAAAGCTTCCATTTAGATTAGCCCTGATCCGTCGTGACCCAAGCACAGGCAATCAGTGGAACGTCGGACATATTTCGTCTTTCCAAACTGATGCACCACCACCTGATCACGACGATGAAAACCCACTATTCGCCTCTGTACCGCCCGTCACCGCACCTGTCTCTGGAAACCCACCCATCAACGTCCAAATCGAGACTCTCGGATATGGAAAGTTCCGCGGTATGCCTCAACGACGAAGTTTCGATATGGGGCCAGGCTCAGATATGACGCAGCCGAAAGACAGTGGCGTTGTTTTGCAGAGACAGGTTGCGATGAGCTATGGAAAGACTTGGACAACGAATTGGCGTGAGATGCTGAATGATGGAAAAGCACATGGGCGACATGGTAGTGTTGGGTCGCTCGATTCTGCTGAGCCAGCATCTCCTGTTGAACCTGCGATCTCAATGCACCCAGGTCCTGGATTGAGACCTCGAGGCTATATATTTACAAGTCCCTGGAATGGAAGATGCGAATTCCGTACTGGAGCTGCTGGTCGAAGTCTACGATGCTATCACATCTTGCATGACGATAGACCGAGCAATCCTCTTGCTGAGATGGGTCAAAATCATATGCCAGGCGGTGGTGGTGGCATGGCCATGAGTGAACTTCGATTCAATCTTCCTACCGCAGAGCTCTTCAAGTCCGCCGAGGGCCGTGAGGAAGTCAAAAGCCAGCTCCAGGGACATTTCAACAAATTACTGCGCCGGGACGAACGAAGCGACTACGATAACGACGGCATGGTCTCGCCGTTTGATATTAACCTGGGCAAGGAAAAGGCCGGCGGTGGCAATCGTGGAAAGAGAGCCAAGTTGGGCAAGCTCATTATATATCCTGATGGGCTGAAGATGCTGGATCTACTGGTATCTGCGAACATGGGCCTGTGGTGGCAGGCATGGGAGAAGAGTTTTTAAATCTCATGATCGTTTTAAAGATCTTTTGAGATAAATGCATGATTTTAAGAGTTTTTGTATTATATAAGGTAGTCGATGGTTTCTATATTGGTTGGCCTTGTAGAGGTGTCGCCGCGAGGATTGAGACGACGTAACGGACGTAACGATCATGTGAAAACGGAATAAAATAGAAAACATACCAATTAGGAGATGCATATAAGTGGATCAGAATTAATAACATTTTTAATGCACTAAATAGATTGGCCATTGAGTTCATCTTGACTGTTGAGTGAAGTCTTCTTGACGTTGATCACGTGCAAAGTCACGAGTACCTCTTCAGCCAATCAACAGCCCAGAATTGTAATCCCGCTGAGCAACTTTCGTAGCCGAACACATCCATCACGTCAAATCCTCGCCTCCCGCCCAGCCCGTCGCCGCAATTGACCCCCGGACGTCAAGTCAATTGACACTCCTTCGAATCTCCCCTCCTCCTCGAACGTCCTCCTCGAGCAGCCGAGCACATCCCACACAATGGCCCACGCCATCATCGCGCGACGCCAGCTCGCCTCGAGCTCCCTGGCCAGCAGCAGAGCCAGCATCGTCGGGCTCGTTCAGCAAAGCCGTGGCTACGCGACGCCTCATGGACCTCCTCCTGCCAACTTCCGAACGAGCAAGCCTGTCAAGTGGACATGGGATAACGAGAGCACCCTGGACCGCATGGGCAAGTTTTTCCTCATGACGGAGATGGCGAGGGGCATGTATGTCCTGCTTGAACAGTTCTTCCGACCACCGTATGTTATAGATTCTGGGCATTGAGAGGGGAGGGAAATTAGCTGACGAGGGATATAGCTATACTATTTACTACCCTTTCGAGAAGGTATGCGAGGCCGAATACATATCCGATATAACCAAGTAACTGACCCATTCAGGGCCCTATCTCTCCTCGATTCCGTGGCGAGCACGCCCTCCGACGATATCCCTCTGGCGAAGAGCGATGCATTGCTTGCAAGCTCTGCGAGGCTGTACGACATCATATACCCAGCACCACGATCAAGTTGCTGACATGAATCAACAGATCTGCCCCGCCCAGGCCATCACCATTGAGGCCGAGGAGCGAGCCGACGGTTCCCGCCGAACAACCAAGTACGATATCGACATGACCAAGTGCATTTACTGCGGTTTCTGCCAGGAGTCCTGCCCCGTCGACGCCATCGTTGAGTCCCCCAACGCCGAGTACGCTACCGAGACCCGAGAAGAGCTTCTGTACAACAAGGGTGCGTATCCCCATCCTACACTACACATTGGACACATTGTCCAAACCGGCTCACCAGTATCATAACTAACAATTTAACAGAGAAGCTTCTCTCCAACGGAGACAAGTGGGAGCCCGAGCTCGCAGCTGCTATCCGCGCAGACTCGCCATACCGATAAATATCACGAAAAGGAAAAGGAGACGTCGATTAAATTGTGTGTTTTTTTGTTGTTTTATTTGTTCCATCGCTTGAAACGTCGTTATTGTAGGAACAGGATATTTTTTGGTGATAAGGCGGCATGGGGTAGGATGAGGGTTATACAGGGAGGGGAGATGGTGTACATAATCTACGGATAGATGTCCAGAAAATGCCCCTTTGTCACTCAATTGGTTGGTCTATGGTGTGGTGATAATGTGGGAAAGATGCAATGCTCAGAAAGAGGTGCTGTGAAGCTCTAAGCCGGTGGGTAGAGTCAGTTCTTTGGTGTTGTTGTTTCACACTAACAAACAGGCTACAGCGCATGTCAACTTCACGATCATGTCTCATTCAGCTACAAAATGCTAATATATACAGCGAAACAACCCTTCTTAATGCCTGCACTTAGTATGGGCACTTCTTGACCTCCGGCTTGGTATCAGCCGCCTGGAGAGCAACTTCAGTCAATCCAGAGGCAACCTGCTTCATCCACATATGGTACTGCTTTTCGCTAGGATAGAAGGGGCACGCCTTTGAGCCGCTCGCCTCACCAAACTCAATGGTATAGCTCTGCAGCTTGCTCTTACCACACGCCTTGCCGTAGAATCGACCAAGGCCGTAGTCAGTGCTGGCTCCGGAGGTGGGATACAGACCAACAGCCTCTTGGACGGTGTACTTGGTGGTGCCAGCGCCCTCCATGGACTTCTTCATGCGGTTGCCGGTCTCCAACTGAACCTTGAGGTCCTTGTCGGTGATGTACTCCTTGTACTTGGTCGCAGGGGTCTCTTTATCGCCAAGAACACCACGACGACCGTCGTACTTCTTGTTGGCGAAGCTTTCCTTGGGGTCCGTGGTCTGCGCATCATCATCACCCCACGCATACAGGATATCACCACCGTAAGAGTGCAGATCAACGAACCAGCTCAGGCTCTTGTACTTGTCCATGGTCCAGACAACGTTCTTGGTCTCGGGCTCTGAGTTGGGGGCAGTGCCGTGGAAGACCTCACTAGTGGGATCCTCAGAGGCAACAGAGCTGAGATCAATGCTCGAGCTGAACGCCTTCTTGTAGTTGAACAGGAAGTCGTAGTTTCTGTTGATGTCAATGCCAATGGCATCAGGCTTGCCATTGGAGCTCTTGGGGTTGCGGTTCTTGCGCCAGCATGAGTTGGTCTTTTGATCATACTTGACACCATCGGGGTTGATAATGGGGAGGACGACAATGCCTGCATCAAGAGCCTTGCGGACTTGAGCAGCAGTGAAAGTGGTCTTGCCGTACTTGAGGCCCTTGTTCGCCTTGCGGGCGTGAAGGAGATCAGACAGCCAGTAGACTACATTATCAGGGCCTCCACGCTCACGGGCATGGGCACCACTGATGATAAAGAACTTGGGGTTCTTTCCAACTTTGGCACCAAGGAAGCTCGCACCCTCATGAGTTCTGTGAGGAGGGCGAATGAGCTCAACCTCTTTGAAGCTCTTGGCCAGACCCTCGAGAGCAGAGGAGACCTCAGCAGGAGTAAGAATGGACTTGAGGTTGCGGTCTGAAGTGGACAAGCCTTTGGGGACGATAGCGCCCTTCTTGAAGCGATCACCAGTACCAATGGGGAAATCGGGCTCCGGACGGGTAGCCTGACGGGCAGCCAGGGCGGCGCCACGCTCCGAGTGGGGAATTGAATCGGAGGGGATAAGACAGGCAGACGCCGAGAGGGCGTAGGCTAAGAGTTGAAGCTTCATGATGACCCGTGATTGAAAGAAGAGGAGCAAAGGGGGATGAGGAACGTAAAGTAAAGATACGAGGAATCAGAGGGTTATATTTAAGCTTAAGGCAATGCCATGTAAGCTTGCATTCCCCGTACTACACTACGTCTGTAATGCTTGGCCATAGGGAATCATTGGATGCCAACACGTCTCCTTCCTGTCTCAGCCAGCTTCCCGTCAACAAAGCAACAAAGTTCCTGGAAGTCAAGATGCGGGTAACTGCATGGGGTAGGTGAAGCGAAAGATAACATGTAGCAAGGGGTCATGATTGGATGGAGTTGAGGGACGTTTGTAAGGCGGGAGGAGAGGATCTTCAGTGATTGCGATGGGCATACTATCTATAGACATGGGGATGGATATATTCTAGGCCGACCGGTAGTTGCTTATTGGGGGAAATGGGTCCTGGTTTGGCCGATGGATTAGGCGCAGGTAACTTCAGGGTAAAGACCAAGGGTATTTAATGACTTATTAATGCGTAGCAGGCGGCGGTCTAAGCCTACTATTTTACGAGGCAAGGTAGACGAACAGTTGCAACATCGGGGTTATTTAAATAATACTCTGTATTATCGGAAGATGAATTGTTCAATTGACCTATGAGAAGGCTGTCTATCACTCATTTGGGTTCTCAATTAACGGCCATGTCTAGTTTAATATCCATTCCCCAGACTTGAAAAGAGAGACCAATGAGGACAAGTTCGATTATGCTGACTAGAACCCAACCCAGCGTTTCGATCAATAAACACCATGAACTATCTAGAGCATAAATTGTCAGTCTGCTCTAAACTCAAATCCAATTTGCCTATCGTTGGACATTCCCCAAACTCAACTTTTCATAATGTCTTTGTCTTATCCTCGGCCCATCGCCCAATCACATCTCCGACCTCGCTGACGTATACCGGAGCACTCCCCCGGCCTCTATCACGTGACCCCACCCAAACCGAGCTTAGCTTAGCTTTCTCCATCGGAACAGCCAGTCAATCCGGGTAGCAACGAGAAATTTATCATCACCTTCAACCTCATCATCAACTCCACCACCACCGCCGTCAATTGCCTCTCCCTCCCTCTCTGCAAACCGCATCCCACAAAACCAAAGCCAAGATGTTCCGATCCGCAGTCCTCCGATCCGTCCGCGTCGCCGCCCGCCCCGCCATGCGCTCCTTCGCCGTGGCGCCCCGCGTCGCTGCTGCTCCCGTCGTCCCCAAGATCCAGAGCTTCCAGGCCGTGCGGTTCTACAGCGCCGGCGGTGCGCTCAACAAGGAGGAGGTCGAGGGCCGAATTATGAGCTTGCTGCAGGGCTTTGACAAGGTGAGATTGAACCCATTGGGCGAGGCTGAAGCTTTGCTCGGTCTAGATGTGATAGTGTGCATGAAACGGAAACTAACGGCTTTCTCAGGTCAACGATGTCTCCAACGTACGTTTCGAAACTATGTGCTCTCGAAAATTCACCTAACCCTCCACAGATCAAGTCCACCGCTCACTTCGCCAACGACCTCGGTCTTGACTCTCTTGACACCGTCGAGGTTGTCATGGCCATTGAGGAGGAGTTCAGCATTGAGATCCCCGACAAGGACGCCGACTCCATCCACTCCGGTACATCTCCTCTCCCCCGCTCAAAAACACTCTACTAACACCTCCACAGTCAACCAGGCTGTCGAGTACATCCTGAACCAGCCCGACGCCAACTAGACGTTTATCTCCGTATAACCACCACCCCTCCTCTTTCCTCCTCTTTGTACAATTACCACTCTCATGACCACCGAATCCTTCCCCGGCAAGGATTTAAAACTCCCAAGACGCCGAAGATAAAAAAAAAACCACGGGTGATGTGAGGGGGTGGTGGTGGTGGAAGGAAGATATAAAACGCAATATAACGCATCAAATTCTTTTTAATCTCGGCGCACCATGAGACGGTTCATTATTTTACAGACGGTCGTGGAGGAGTCACAGGGGAAGAGATGAGGTGGAGATAGGAATAAAAGACGTGGCGACGAGGTCGGCATGAAATGTATTCTTGACTCTCCTGCTTCACCTATCACGAGGTGTGACGATTGGTTATTCCCTGGTTTGCGTATTGTGAACAAGTGATAAGGAGATGGGATTCATTTGATCCTCGCTGGTTTGATGACGAAGGGTAGATGTTCAAATCTCTACTCTGTGGCTTTGTATAGTGTATAGAAACACCCAATTTCTCTACTGGTTGATCTGATTGCTGGCCTCTGAGCTCACATAAGCGGCACTATCACTAGTCTCAATATTCGGCACGCAATTGAGACTAACCACATATTGAGGCCTCATGCCCGTATTTATGCAAAGGTCAAGGATCTTCAGAGATCTTCAGCGAACGCATTGACATCACCGCTTATGATTGCAAACTCAAGTCCAGTGCCAACCAGGCCCGGTGAACACGCAATGTTCATTATGCATCCTCCCATACATGCAGCAACTATTTTCTTACATGACTTGCCCTGATATATCAAACGAGGTCTTGACCTCCATTTGCAATTGTTTTTGTAGATCCGATACCTCCCCCAAAACACCATGCCCGAAAGATGAAGATGCCAAGCAAGCAGGCCCAACTGTGCCCCATAGCAGTCCCAGGTCTGCTCACATGCCATATTCATCAAGCCTAAAAACTGTGTGGGCAATATTGATAAAAATCAGTTGAACCGTCCCCCTCCCAAAGCAATTCATGATATGATAGCGATTATCAAGCAATAGATGTGAAAAAAGTCAAAACTCCTGGCCGTGTATCCTATATCCTTTTGATCTTGGCCATAAATTGCCATGCATCCTCATTTTTTCTTCGTCCATTCCACTTATATGTCGTCCGATAGACCAATTCGTAACCTAGTCGGCGAAATACTATATGTCGTAGCGATTATAGTACTATCCACCCAGATCATGGCTCATCAACTCACCACCTGCTCTTTTGTCTAAGCTACCAACTCCGACGCTTGGCTGATAAAACTGGAAACAGTGATTCAAAGAACACGCTGCCCTCCACCTTACAGCCTGGTCGTTCATCGGCCGCTGACAGAAACCTTGGTTCCATTGGTAGAGGACTTGCCGGCGACAGCGCCAGCATAGCTGCCCCAGACATTGGACAAGCCAGCAGATGTCCTCTTAGGAGACTTGACGGAGGGCTCACCGTCTTCCTCCATACCCTCCATGTGGAACATTTCGTCGTCTTCATTGATGGGGGTGGTGAATCGACCATTCATAGAAGAGCTGATGCTGCCACTTGACACATGACGTTCCATGCCACCACGCTCACGCTCCTTGCCAATGGGACTGATGGGGCTAATGGCACTAGCGGCATTACCAGCTCGGGCGGCCGAGGGGTGGAGAAGGGGGTTACCGTTGCCTGCGGTATCGTCAAGACGGCTTCGCTGGAGTTGCTGAGATAGCATAGACATGCCATCGCTGCCAGATCGCAGAGAGGATGGGCGAATGAAGCCGTTTGTGCCACCCATCTCTTGGGCTAGAACAGAGTTTCGGAGGGGGCTTCCAACATGGCCAAAGGCAGAGGCACCTCGGAGTGATCGGGCGGATTCTTCCTCTTCCTTCTGTCGTTGGAACATGGGACCCCATCGGCTGGGACTGGTTCCGATAGGGCTACCATACTTGCTAAGGCCGTCGGCATCGCTATCAGCACGCATAGAGCCACGTCGGGCCTTTTCAACTGGGGTCAAGAGATCCTGAAGGTTTTCGGGTACATAGTTCTCGGGGAGATTATCGTCGTCATCACCAAAGGCAAAACCAGGCTCCCAGTCTCGGTCAACAGACGTCTTAGGCATGCTGGAACTGAGCATCCGGGGCTTGGTAAGGCGGGAAGAGTGCATGGCTCGTCTACCAAAGTACTCCTCACCGTTGGCTTGTTGAGAGTTAGGAGGGGATCTATCCAGAGGGGCCAGGAGGTGCTCCGACGAACCAAATGCTGAAGTGTGCAGAAGCTTAAGAGTTTCCGAAGTACGTGAGTCCTTGGCATTGCTGAGCGAAGGAGTGGGCGATTCGATGCCAAACTGGTTGGGAACTGAGGATGGCCATGGACCAGCGGGGAAGCGGGCGGCATTTG
The DNA here is from genome assembly GCA_012932025.1 of Fusarium austroafricanum. Lineage (NCBI taxonomy): Eukaryota > Fungi > Ascomycota > Sordariomycetes > Hypocreales > Nectriaceae > Fusarium > Fusarium austroafricanum. The sequence goes on along the minus strand of JAADJG010000472.1, from coordinate 72,609 downwards.
AGATGCCATTGGAATCGAAGGAGGCGGGAAGAGGAGCGTCTAGAACAGAGAGACCCTTGTTGTTAACAGGAGACAGTCCCATACCAAAGCGCAAGGACTCTTCGTCTCGGGGAGAACCGTAGTTAGATCCAGTATAGGACATGTCGATAGTGGGCAGACCATTCTCGAGGCTGGGCTGGCGACCCAGCGTGGGTTGGTCTTGCTCATCGTAGGGATATGCAGAAGTGTATGATGGGACGTCAGCGCGGTAGAGCGAAGTGGTGAGGGCGCTGGTGGAGGATTGATTGTTGCTTGCGGAGGTGGGGTTTGATCGACCCGCGAGAGCGGAAGTATTGCCTATCGTGACGCCATTCTTTCCGTAGTTAATGCGTCGGCCGTCGGGGAGAATATGAATATTTGCGCATTTGGGACCAAACTTGCAGTTTCCCTGTGATTGAAAGACGATTATCAGTGTTGCTGTGCATTGAAGCCGTTGCGACGTGCGGAGGGGTGGATGGATTGAGATCATGATATGGCGCACTCACCTTTGCAAAGTATTTGCAGACATTCTCAGCGGCATTGCTCAAGTCGTGACTGAAAGGACAGGCATTGCCAGCCTGGCAAGCACCTTGACGGAAAAACTTGCAAGGAACGTGGGACGTGTCTATAATCAAGCCGTGTCAGTAGGGACGACATTTGGATTCGAGGGTTGATTTAGCGGGGGGTCGTGTGCAACATGCACGCAACCACGCAACATGAACAACCGGACGGGACATGACATACTCGGGGGACTTCGGGGTCCATCGAAGCGGGGAGGATTCGCCATAGCGTTCGCCTGTGAATGTGAACTGCCGTTGGCAACGTTGAGGCTACCGCTCCGGGCGTGACGGAATTCAGGCATGATATGGCTTTGGTGTTGAGCGAAGCAATTCGCAAGGCGAACGAACGAAATCGGGGGCGGGCCGAAGTCGAGGTCGAGCGAGCGAGCGAGGGAGGTGGAGGAAGATAAAAGAAGTGGAGGAGTTTGGGAGAATCAGAGTTGGACTGAACTGCCAACAGGAAGAGAGTCAGGTAGCGTAGCGGTTGAATGAAGCCCAGCGGCGGAGCGGGCGGCAAACGATGGCCCGTAGTGGGTGAGAGCGGCCGAAGTGGGCGTTACTTTAGGCGTCGCAGCGCAAGGAGTCTAAGCTAAGGACCTGACGCGATAATGCGAGTGATGGGCAAGTAAATGGTGGGGGCGCTATTCTGAGAAATGGTATGGTATGGCCTGGGCTGTTCTTCTCTGCGAGCAACGAGCGACGGATATGGAGGGGCGGCCAGAAGTGACTTTGATCGACCGCAGTGATGCTATGCGCAATCTTGTACCTCCCGGAGTGCGAACGGTATGCCGCCGTGCCCAGACTCTGATGGTGCAACCGGCAGCAGCGACGATATCTTTCCACTACCGGTCAGATAGAGACTAGAGTCAGGTAGAAGCGCGGGTAATACGAGTAATTCCTTGTAGTGAAATGGTGGCGAAGTTGAGAGAAAAGATAATTGAATTGAGGTAAAGGCCAAGGTTGGTTCTTAGCTGATGAGAAATGGTCGTGCTCGGCGGATGGCACCTAGGCACCTGACGAACAAGGAACAGGCCCTGAACCTGGTCAAGATGGGTTATGCTATGCCCTGTAAACCGGTAATCCTACCCCGTATTTCCTATTTGGTCCTGCTACTTGAGTCTGGCAGGCAGATGCTTGCATCGAATAGTGATCAGCTTGTATGAGGCCACTTTGACGAAGCGAAGCCAAGGATGAGAATACACCTCCGCTGAGCAAGTAAGACACTTCTGTATCCGGAAATATTCCAGATGGCTTATATGAGAAAATAGTAATGTTGATAACGGATATTTCGGGATACTCCTTTTGTGCGGGCGGCTGGTATAAGTAAGACGAGTTAGAGGATTGTAGTTGTCTTGTGAGGTTGGTCGTGATATCTCAGGTGACCGCTCTGACAGCATACGAAGAAGGATCAAAGAACGTAGAAAGTTGGAGAGAAAAGGATGGAAGAGCCATCATACAACACAACAGATCCAACCATCTCAAGTGGGAAAAGGCTGCCTTTTAATATACTGGTCTGTCCTGCTTACATGGCCTTTAGGACCACAAGACTCTACCTACCTACCTTACACTTCGGGGTCCTAGACTTAGGCAGAAGATTCAACCCAAAAACCGTCAACGTGACTGATTATCGGACCCAAACGAAACCTCAACCTCGTCGTGTGTCTGTTGGCCCACACGCCTGAACAGTTGGGTGCAGACACGGCTGAGGGTGGGATAACAACTGTGCTGTAATGGATGTGAATACTTCAACTCTAAGTCTGTTCAATCTTAAACCTCACAGCCCCTCCTATTTCTCCATTTTCACTTTTCCAATCTACTAAGTTTACGTACTCTTTGTTTACAGGCGCGGAACGTTGCGAACCGGAAGTCTGGTGTGTACGCCTCAACCCATGAACCTGGGATTCTATCCTCTGGTTTGCATATACGGTCGAGCTAAAAGGAATAGACTTTTAGGTTATTTGACGTCCCTTGATGGCTTTCATCTGTCTGACCTCCCATTTGCTATCAAGGACGCCCAAAAGAGCCATCTGGATGACAAGCGATGGGGGAATCCATACATCAAAGGGTCACACATGCAGCTTGATGTGCCGAATAACTTGTTATAATACATATTTCAATCTATTTGGGTTGCACCGGCGTATGAGGAGAACATCATGCTAGTATCATAGTGGCATCGATCTCATCTCGCCGGTCTGGATCTTGCTGTTAGTTATTTGAGCTATCGAAACATCCCATCCATGTCGTCCACTTATATTTACGAGGAGAGCGTTTGATGAAACATGATTCCAATAGAATATGTCGGAGCGTCCGTGGCAATAGCTGGAATGTTAAGCTACGATATCGTAGGATCATTGACGCTGAAGCTCCTGTCTAGATTCCTGTGTCATCGCCACCGGCAGGTGTGAAGCAGCCCACCCTACACCAAGACACATGCCGATTCTCCATATTAGCAACATGACAGGAAACATCCATTTTGGGCTGATATCGACAAGCTGAAGGCTAGTATCTTGCGCTTGTCAAGGGTCCTCGAAGATTCGTAGGTCGCCACCCGCTGATTTATTGCCCACCTTCAACAAGACCCCTACAACCAAAAGCCGGATATCCAGGGTTCCGCACTTAGTGATCTTGCATTGCCTCTTTTGAAGGGGTAGATATTTCGTGAGAATGACGAAACAAAATCCTTGTTGGTGTCTTCGTAATGTTTGTCACCCAATGTTTTGACAGCAACTGTTGTTTGAGTCTGAGATGGGTTGACTACCTATGTGCATAAAGTGTCTGTGCATACAGCAGCAACACCCCTGTCTGTCTGACATACATACATTTCGCAAGCCACCAACCGTTCACAGTCCTCTCGACAATCAAGGCAATCGATGACTATCCCCAACTCGGCCTCGCAGACCCTCGACCCTCGTGTCCATGTGCGCCCAGGATGCACCCACAGAGCGTCGCACCAGGGTCTCTTCCAATCGACAATCACTTGGCGTTGAGTGCTCAGCCCAGACTGGTCGAGGCGGTCTCTCTCGATTAGGACAGCAACGCGTTTGCGCTTGCGCAGCTTGCCGTCAATGATGAGACTCTGAAAACTGCACTCGAATCCCATCTTGGCCGGTAGGTATGAGGAAATGACTTGTTGCAGTGCATTGTGTGACATTTTGCCTCGCACAGCAGTAGATTGGTATCACTGGAACATGGAGTATATCTCCGTGTTGAGACGCCGACCTTCAGTTTGTGGAACCATTGCATCTTTGTCCTTCTTCTCTGGGCTATTGGTGCTACCCCAGGCATTGTTTGTTAGTCACTGACGCCATTGCCCATGCGCGACCCCTGTTACTGTGTGAATGTAAGGTGTGATATCGTTGACTTGAGGTCGTACAATACGCACAAAGATATCATGAAGGACATTTCGAGTTACACCATCACATCTGCTGCTGCATGTATGTCTTTCCTGCAGAATACATATTACATATCGGGAAGATGGATTAGAGATACGAATAGATTGAGCTTGGGCCGCCGTTCTAGTGGAACTCAATCACTGCTTCCAGCGCCTCTGGTCCCCTGACAAACGCCGCCCAGTGCACTTACAGCGATCGATTGGAAGGAGGGGTAGGGGGAGGTCCGAGCGTTGAGTAGTGGGTCTTGATCCAGAAATAGCCGTGCAGGAGGCAGGCAACTCCAAAACTCCATCTATCATCAATCAGTTCTCTATTACTGAAGACAAAAGGACGACATTCACGATATGTTACAGCACGCATAACCGAGACACTCTATGCCTGTCTATGCTTGTCTCACATGGTTCAGGCTATATTGTGGAATTTCTACACTTATCGTCATCGCCCGGGCGAAGCCGGATGTAGCAAGGCTTGGAGTGTCGTTGGTTATCATCACCACTTTTCCCACATGACCTCTCATTACCGACTCACCGCGTGCTATCTCCGGGCTAGTTGCTCTCTCTTTATGCACACCTCCTCTTCCCTGCTACAGCCGCACCTTCTTTCATTCTGATCTCTCCCCTCCGGGTCGTTTCGTTCCATCCCGAGCCTTGTCCATCTCCACTCCGTCAAAACATCCCGCGATGCCGCTGTCTCCGCTCATCCTAGCTGGCAACTATGGCATTTCCCTGTTGTAGGTACTGCACAGCTGGACTAGGTCTGACTGTCTTCACTAGGCTGCAGATGCATTTACGGGTAGCTTCCGCAGGCAGGATGGGTGTTTATGTCTGCCCAACGCACATCCCCTTCAGCAGCAGCCGCATTTGTTCAGGCCAATTGTGAGCCAATGTTGCCTCATCCCTTCGCACATCCTTGCTCTTTCAGCTCTGATTGTACAGTGCTGAATCTAGCCGATTCGTCTCTAGAAGTCTAGATGTTATGTTTTGCAGGTGTTCGCAGGTGAGTGTGCATGGGAACAGCCTTGCATTGGATTCTTTTAGTTTCGACCTTGCATACTGTCAACCAGTCAGTTTGAAGTTTCTCTGTCTTAGGATCAGTTTACCGAACTGTATAATCAAGGAACTGGTACCCGATTATTGATCAGAAAAGGAGAACATCCTTCTCCAACTTTGCGACTCATCGTTACTGCGCCACGGCCGGGCGAGATGTCCTTGGTCAAGCCATCAGCCTTGGTTGTCTCAGGCGGGTGATCATCAACACCACCACCACAATCAGGACCCTCCTCATCACGACGCCATTCTTGATTCGTCCTTCCGGGGCCACCACTACGCCTTTCTTCCATCCTCTGGAAACTGTCCTTTTTGCGAGACACCCCGGAGCTTTCTCTCTCGTGGTTATCAACTGCCGAGGAATACTGACGTTTCAGGACCGGGGGTTGTAGATGGACAGCGCCTCTGCGTTTCTCTCAAAACTTATAGCCTATGTCTCGTTGGTCAAGTGCAAATGATGGCTACAGCCTTGAACAAATGTATTGGCTGCTGCATCTGAAAGAACATTGGCTGCTCAGTGGCTTGGCTGGCGTCCCCAGATTTGGCACGTCAGCCTTTCACATCGCATAAGTGGCGGCCTTGTCGAATGTTCTAATGTACATGCTCCCGCCCCCCTCTCTCCGCAAAGCTGGGTTCACCTTGGCTGTCTGTCTCTGATATCGATGCCTGAGTCACCGCCAGACTACAACACCAACACCACGAGACGTCAACTTTCACTGTCTTTCATTTATGATCCGGAATAAGCGCTCGGCAAGTGTTGCGCTAAGCAACCTGACACCCACTCATGTACACCACCCGTCCCCGTGCGCTCCCTCGATCGCCCAGAGACCGAGGACCACTCAACCAGGACACTCCAGGGATGGTATGGGCACCACACCCTCAGCCTTGATGAGATCGACTTATTCCTTGACATGGGCAGCATAGTAGCATCTTGAGAAGCCTCATGATCGCTGCCCCACATCATCCGACTCCAATCCCAGCGGCGTCATCAGTCTTCCTCCCCCACCATCGTCACGACTCTTTGGTGTTTTCGCCCCCTTGGACGCGTTGCGCCAGTATCGCCAAGCCTGAATTGTTTTGGAATCAGGTTCGAATCACTTGCAAGAGTCCACTGTCCGGTGAAAAGTCTCCGGGTTTGTGTCTGATTCTGTGACATTTCCCTATCTGCGTCAAGGGTCCAGTCCTGATTCTCGCCTGCAGAGACCCTGAGGACGATTTCAACGGCCGCTACGGTTTGGCTCCTGCAAGCAATCATCATCGCCTCCATTTGCAACGCAACGTTTTCACGTTCAAGGTTAAGGTCCGAAGGAACCGAGATCGCTACGGCCATGCTTCACCCTGCCATCTGATGTTACTGGTGAGCATCCACTGACAGTCAATTCATGATATGACACCATTCTTATGGAATCACAACAAATTATTCTCATGTCATCAACTCCAATGTTCTAGAGCGCCTGACGGAGTCTTCCAAGGTCTATGATAGCACCAGTCATGCGCTCCTTTCGGCCTTTGACTAGTACAGCGCCCAGAGCCTCGTTTGCTGACAACGCTCTCGACAAAGACCTTTACAACCCAATGGAATTCCTTGCTACGCTTCGTATGACCTTTTACTTCGTGCATGTCTCGGTCTGGGTCCAGGTTCGCGAGGCCGAACCTCGTATCAGCACCAGCACCAACGAATGGGACGGGCCGGTGAGGTGAGTTCAGTCGGAAGGACATCTGCGGAACGCGTGACGAGCCGCGTCTCTCCACTGCGGAGGAGACGTTGTCTACAGCTGTGGCGAAGATTGGTGTTGCAGTGAACAAAGTGTGGCTGGTGGTGTTGATCTTGTTGGAGAATGGGTGCAAGTGTGCCAGCCAGCCAGCCATCCATTGTCAAACCGCTAGGAAACGGAGGTGACAAACTGTGGCGTATTGTTTCCTCTAGCTTACACGTTGGGGAACAGACACGATCTGCTTCCCCTTTCCATACCTGTCTATCATGGCCATGAATCTTGCCGCCGGCGTTGTGAGACAAACAGATGCATATCGAGCAGAGGGTAGGTCTCGAGTAACACTCGGTTAGTATGAGTAAGTTCCGGATAATGTCGTTGTTGAGTCATGTTTGGAGGAATGTGCCAAGGTTATTGAAGGACTTTTGATGCGGTTGAACCCACTTGAGGGGTCACGAGTGAGGTGTTGAGGGAAGAGATATTGCAAACGACAAGATATTGATGTCATGACTGTGCACATTTGCTCGGAAAGGGCGGGTGTCAAACGGATGGATATCTGTGAGTGCGATTAACAAGCCGGATGGGTAGAGGAGAACAGGCAAGAGTCATCTCGCTGTAGGCTCGCCTCGGCTTTGATGACCTTGGGATGGATGGACCCTAGGGCAATGTGTTTGCTCAACTCAAGCAAGCAAGAAACGATAAGTCGAGATCCAACCAAGCAACGCACATGGCACTCGTAGGAAGAGGGGATAGCAACCCTCCCTCATTTCCAACCTCCAGGTCTGGGTTAGATGACCAGGTCGAAAGGGCCGAAGCTGTCGCTCCAGATGTGTTTGTTCTCTTGATTGCCACCGTCTCGCCCACAACACCATCCTCATAACCGCCCAAGCCGGTCAGTAACCTAGACAAACAGCTCAACAATGCGTTACCAACCAATTGTGACAACTGACAAAAAGAAAAGATTGTCCTCCGGTACAGGGAATCGAACCCTGGGCTCCGCGGAACTGATCTCTCAAGTTATGAGAGCGCGAAATGTTAGCCACTACACCATACCGGACTTTGGTGATATTGCACTGTCGGAATTGGCTTCATGATGTAGGGTCGCGGAACCTGGTAGACTGGGCACGAAAACGAGAGATCTGAGAATGAAAAGGCAGCGTAGAAGGTCAAATATCGCGTAGCAGGGTTGTTCCAGATTATGATTGAAGGTATATCAGCTGGATACAGATACTCTCAACCTCGGGTCCGGTCTTGGCGGAAGTGTTGGCAAGTGTTGGTGATATACTTATCATAAGAGCTTGATAGTGATTCAATTAACAACCTGTAAATTACTTATGGTCAGAGAGAAGTAGTCTTTCGAGAAGCGCTCGGTCATTTTGTCTTTACACAAGAATTCAAGGAGGCTGCAAAGCAGTTCAGCTGGCAAAACAGAGAGAGGCTTGCCAACTGCATGTAGGAAGTAAACTTGCCCAGTATCTGAGCCCAAAAAGGAACACGCAAACAGGCAAAAGACTGATGCAAAAATTGGGATTCGAACCCAAGCATCTCTCGATACTGCAATGCGTTCTTTGTCTTCGAGGATAAGAGTTAAAACAAATCCCGAGTGCAGCGCCTTAACCACCAATAAACTATGAGTGAACTTGCTCTTTCCTAAAAGGGAAATCTTCAAATGACTCATTCTGGCTCATCCTCTTTGAAACCAAGAGCCCCACTTCCCGTTGGCTTGTCTGGGGTCTTTACAGTGCTTGCACGCCGTGATGCACTGGGCTTGTATCACAACTTGTCAGAGTGATTCATTGTTGCTCATAACAAGAGGTAGTAACAGGAAGGCGAGAGATTCAAATTGAGTGATTTTGTATGTTATATGAAGGTATGAGGATGAGAGATGGATGTGTAACAAGTTGGCAAGTTGATGGCGAACAACCTCGAATCAACAGAGCAATTGAAACCATCGCTGCAACATGTTGAAGCCTTGAACAGATTCATATCCAGCATCATCAACGAGTCACATAAGCCGAAAAAGGAAGAGATACATCACTCGTGGTTCATCAATTGGCACAAAAGAACATGTATTAAAAGATATACGGCCCGCTAACTCGTATCATGACTAGAAGTCCTTCCAAAGCCCCGAATCGCCATAAAATGATACTTTCGAATCCTTGGTGCGTTTCTCTTCTCATTGGTCTCACTTCTTTCCTAGCATTTCTCTAAGGGCATCCACCTCAGCTTCTCTCCTCGCCAGCTGAAGTCTCATATCATCCCGTTCATTGGTCATAGAGGCAAGGGCTTCCTCGAGCTCTGAGATGCGGTCGAGGCGCTTTTGACGGTACTTGCGGGCAGCCAGGGTGTTGCGTTGGCGCTTGAGAGTAGTGGCTGCGTCCTCGTCTTCAGGAGATGAGGATTTCCGCTTGCGAGAAGAGCTGGATGATGAAGAGGGGGATGGGTGGAGGGAGAAGGTGGATGTTCCTGGGATGGTTGATGAAGGTGACTTGTTGTTGGCGTTGGTAGTGGTGGTAGAGGTGGGTGTTGGATGAGGTGTGTTGGATGTTGAAGGCTGCTCGAGAGGTGATGAGTTGACAGTGATGAGAGGCTGCTCCTGAGCGAGGAAGCCATTCACATCGAGTTGCTGAGTATCCGAGTCCAACGTAGCGTTCATATCAGGGATCATAATCTGATCAAACAATCCCTCTCCCATATTCGTCGGTCCACCAAAATCCCAAGTCGTATCATCAAGTCCCGGGTAAATAGCTTGCGTGTCGAAGTTGTAGTCAAGAGGTAAGAGATCCAAGAAGGGGGAAACGTCGCCAATAAGACCAAAGTCACCGGATGGCGCCGGGGCACTGATGAGACTACCAGGACATGGCGGAGTTGCGGACGCAGGCGGCTGATGATGCGCTTCCTGCTCCCATTGATTCAAGTTACGGGGGGGCGCGGCCTCCCCTACGTTTGCAGAGAGGCCGAGTAGGCTAAAGAGGGGGAGAAGAGCGGTACGGACGGTGGAGAGTGTCCGTTTGATGTTGATGAGGAAAGGAGAGGGAGGAGGATGAGAGGTGATGTTGGTGTTTTATATCTGGGGATCTGCTGTACAGTGTGGAGGATACTTGCGCTAAAAGCATTCCATGCAGCGGGCGCTTACACAGTACAGGACTGTACCCATGGGCCCGTGGACCCGAGTGGTGTGAGACGGCCACTCGGAATCACCGTTTTTTGCTATTGATGCGGTAGCACAACTGCGACGAAACCCAATTCAATTGCATGAAGCCCGGGCTGTGTTTTTAGGTCTGACTCAGAGGTGCTTGAAGGTTGCAGAGATCGATCGACATTGGCTATCGTGACGACGAAGGGATGAAGCGCTGGAATTCGGTCTTTTGATCCTGAGTATGGGTTTTTCAATAACGATTGCAAGGCAATTGATTGATCTGGTTGAGCGGTAAATTATCAATTGATCTCAATTGAATTAATATTAAAATTAGAATCGATCAATTGTTCATCTATTGCTATCTACAACTGATCCCCAGTAAGGCCTTACAAGGCGTGGAGAAGAAGTCGGCATTTTCCACGGGCCCGAAAGCCCGATACGGTGTACGACAATGGCGCATGCTGATCAGTGGGGGGGATGCGAGATACAGGTAACAGGATCCGGATTTTCATCAATTCGGTTGGCTCATCACAGCCTCTAAATATGCGAATGCTTGGTCTTGGATATGCTGAAGGTTGAGCTAAGGCACACCTTTAAGGATCACAAAGACCCTGAACTCGTAACGTTACCGTCTAAAGGTAGATCAAGATGGGCTTTTTGACAATATTAGCAAAAAAAGAGGAATATAATAACCACTTGCATGGAAAAAAGTAGTCTAAAAGTAATGATTACTTAAACCTGTACAATGGCATTGCATTTAGTCTGGGCGATTTGGTCTCAGGCGAGCAGCTTCATTGTTACAACTGCACCAACATGATCCACAATCACTCTCGGCCGAGACATCCCTTATAAATAAGCATGATAGACGGAAACATATAATATAAATACTACTTAGTGTAAATCTAGTAGTTGAGGTATTTAAATCGTACTATTGTTGATCCTTTATTTCCGAATCTCACCACAACTCAATACAGCCTGCGCCCTCCACTTGTAGGGCTGCCCGGGCTGTCCGGGCTGTCCATTAAAGGCTCGCCCTTACCCCTCAGATTGTAACAGACCGCTTGAATGAATGGGACTCAAGAACCATTTAACATGCCATATTCTCTCGTCAATCTGACGCCCTTCAAGCGGACCTTCCTATTTAATGAGGATTTAGTGATTATGGTTCTTTTGATCAGATGAGGTATTTAAGTTGGTCATTTAAAGGCGAGCCTTGTGGTAGAAGATAGGTTGTCTTCCTATTTAATTTAGAGGTATTTAAGTCATAGCTGGTCGAAGATTCAGATCGAACAAATTATTGTTAGAATATTCACTCTGATTAACCAGTTACCATCATCAAAATGCACTTTCGCGTCGCGACCACCGACGACGCTCCTCGTCTTCACGACATTATCCATGCTGCATTCCGTTTCACAGACGCTCACATCGACTGGGTTGGCTCACCCGAGCTCGCCAAAACCTTCACCATTGACATATCTACCATCACCGGCAGAATCACCTCCCCTGACGGCGTGTTTCTCATCGCAAGTGCCACACCAGATGGTCCTGCAATCGGCTGCGTCAATGTGTTTAGAAAGACCCCCGGCTATGGCAGAGTTGCTTTACTCGCTGTTGACCCGACACTGCAGCGCGGGGGCATGGGACTGAAGATTCTCCAGTATGGAGAGGAATATCTCACGCGAGAACTGGGAGTGGGCAAGATTGGGTTGAATGCGCTTGTTACGAGAAAGGAGCTCCTTAAGTGGTATGAGAAGCAGGGTTATGTTAGGACGGGTGAAGTGACGAAGCTGCCTCGAGAGAGAGTTGGATCTGAAGTTCCGGAGGAGTTGGTGTTAATTGAGCTGGATAAGACTGTCGCTTGAAGTAATGGTGATGTGGACTGAAAGTGCTGTCACCAGAGGTGTGGACAAAGCTTCGTACTTGCATACGCCCTTTGCTTGGTCTTCCTTCTAGGCTTCTTGCTGGGTCACTTCTTGAGGATATTTTGGGCAGTCTTCATAGAGGGAGGTATGATGACCACTCACTCAGGGGCTTATGATCAGCTCTGTCAAGGGTCTTCTCAAGCAGGTGGGAGAGCAGCCCAATCCCTTGTCCATATTTTGGGAGAGGCATATGGCTTTGTACTTGACAATAGACTCCATTTGACACATGACCTTATAGGTCTAGATATGCCAATAGCCAGAGAGACTTGACTATCTGACTCGTGGATGGTACACATTTCCTTCAGCATGATGGAACATTAGCAATGATTTCTCGAATCTGAAGATATGGATGTGAGATTGGGAGAAAACGTGACAGTTCTCATATGCAATTCGATAGTTAGAGTTATTATACAGACCGCTATTACGCAGTCCAAACCCATACTCAGCCTACCTATTAACAACGACCTTCCAAAGATGGCAATTCGTGCTTCCATTGTACGCGTATCCCAGGTCAATTTCAGTTCGCCGAAGTCGTCGAGTGTTGAAAGAGGCTGTGATATGGCTAAGGGAGCTGAGCTCGATTACTGTTACTCATCTCAGGCGAATCACAGTGAGCGTGAGTTCCCAGTGAGGAAGGTCCTCATGTCACGAAGCCTAAATTGTGGGAGCATCGAGTTACCATGAAGACAGTTACAGTCTCAATTGGTCGACAGATTCATGCCTTTCGTATTGACTGCCGTGATTTGCTTTAAGGTTTCGGCATTGATAATGACATGATGAAGAAGAGAAGCAGATTACGAATTGGTGAGAGGACGTTGTGTATAAAGCTTTGGAATATCCTCTACTAGCTCATTTTCAGATTCTCATCAGCAGCAGTTTCAATCACCACCATCAACAGATTCAATCCAACACAAAATACTACGGACCTACCCTCTCAAACACCTTCAAAATGCATACTCCTCCTATTGCCCTTGCTCTGGCTCCCCTTCTATTCCTCGCCCATGCAGACATGAATCTTCGCCGCGATATCGTCACTTCTGTGACTTCAGCTGCTATCTCAGGCGTGACAACTGATGCTGCTCAACCTACAGACGCCCCTCAATTGACAACCGCCATTCTTCAGGCCTCTATTACTGGCGGCAGTGGAGGTAATGGAGGGAGCGGTGATAATGGCGGTAAAGGCGGAAACGATGGTTCCAATGGTGGAAGCGAAGGAGAAGGCAATAACGGTGGCAGCGGAGGTAGCGGGAGTGAGGGAGAAAGTGGAGGAAAGGGAGGTGATGAAGCTTCTGCTACCGGCGGTAGTGGAGGTAGTGATAACAACAGAGGCAACGGAGGAAGCGGTGGCAGCGATGCCTTTGCTACTGATGGCAGCTCAGGCAAAGCAGGTAATGAGGATTCCGCTACAAGCGGTAGAGGAGGTAGCCGGGGCAGTGGTAACAATGGTGCTTCTGCTACTAGTAGCGCTGTTAGCACCGTCGAGACCAATGCTAGAAGCAGAGGTGGTAACGATGCTTCTTCTACTAGCGGCAATGGAAGTAAAGGAGGCAATGGAGGCAGCGGTAGCAATGGTGCTTCTGCCACCAGCAGCGCTGCTGGCACTGTTGAGACCAACGCTGGTGCTGCTATGTCGGCTTATGGAGTTGCCGGTGTCGTTGTTGGAGCTGCTGTGCTTCTTGTATAAGCTTAATGGAAAGGCTTTGGGATGAGAGCATTGATGGGGCATTAGAACAACGGAAAGCTATCGAGTTGTCGCTGTTACATACGATACGCATAAAATATGTTCAGAGTGTACTGAAAGGAGTGCGATGTTGTGAGATGGAATGATCGAGGATGGTTGAGACGAATGAAGATTGGCAGCGAGTTGCCATAAGACTGTGGTATCAAAAAGATAACATGAAGACTTGAGCGAGACTTTACATAGAAATTTAGATTGAATACATCATGTTCTTGAGCTTCAAGTATACCTTGAGTGTGTGTAAGCGAAGTCTCTCAATGCATCTGCTAGCTTGAACATGATGAGCAATGCTCTCTGAAGAATGAAGATGTGAATACGATACTAATCCGATTCCAACAGTCGAATTGCCGCGAATGAGTCTTGATCAACTTACCATATTGACGATAGTATGAGGTTTAATAGAATGGACAGACCAACAGCTCTGATTATGCACTCAATGATGATCATCCACAGGTACCACAAGAGGCGAACTCGGCATATTTTTCTGGAACCCGAGCGATTTCTCTAACCTGCCTATTTTCGCTTTATTCCGCCTTGCCTTGCTTGTTATTTTCTAACGCTAGATCATTCTGTGATCCAAACGTAACTCAGCCTACGCGCGGTCTTCACTGCGCACAGAGCCACGTCACGACAACCTTCAAAAACCGTCGCCAAGAAGGTTGTGTCTCCATTTTACGTATTCAGTGTATCCCAAGCTCAAACGAAATTCACCGAAATCATCACGTTGAACGAGGCTCAAACACGATAGGGCTTAATTAATAAATCGCCAAGTCTTATAGATGGAAGCGAAACGCGTGGCTAACGAGGCTGTGATAGAGCTGAGACTTCATCGCAGACGAATCAGAGTGAGTGAGAGGGCTTCTGGAAGAGGAAGGACCTCACGCGACAGTGAAATGAAGCATAAATCGGGGGAGCTGGGGAAGTGGAGGGTGTTGCGCGGCCTGAGAAAAGCCACTGGCGATCGTGCTTCTTTTGTGGACGTTGATCTTTTCTCCAAGGGCTGAGGATGTGTTTTAGCCATTGGGTTGCACTGCAACTGCCGAACCCTGCTTGTACAGTATGTCACTCAACCTTGGATGATGCATGACGCAAAGTTTAAGCTCGGGAAGAATATAAGCTTAATCAGTCAATGACTTTAATCCTGATTCTTATTGTCCATCTGCCTGAAGCCAGGACAAGCTCACCGTGAAAGAAACTCGGAATAACATTGGCGTAGTCTAATACCCCAGACCCAGAAGATGTGCACTGCATGAAAGCACAAGAAATCTTGTTAGTGGAGACTCGCAGCCCAACGCTTTAACCATGACGCTTCGCCAAGACGGTAGAAGCGGAGCGTGAGTTGTTATGAAGCCACTTACAGCGAAGTTTCTGAGTCGTGCAGACGATCAATTGGTGGGCAGACTTGTGCTTGGCATTACGACTGCCGTGGCTTGGTGAGCTTCAAGGTGAGGCTTCGGCAAGGACATGGGGATCTGCGGGAAGTGACATACAATGAGAATGCCAAGAAGAAGTATGCTACTCTACACGAAGATCATGAATTGGCGAGACGAGGTTATGTATAAATGCCCAGGCATATCCTCCCATTCGTTCTCGTAGCATCATCATCTCAATCATCAGTATCAACAGCCTCAGCAGCTTCAATCCAAAACACAAGACTTTCTCATTCAAACACCCCAAAATGTACACTTCTACCATCGCCCTCGCTCTTGCTCCCCTCGTCCTGCTCGCCCGCGCAGACATGAGCCTTGACCGCGATGACGTCCCTCGAGCTTGCGACGCCATCTGCGCTCCCATTGTCCAACTGACAAAGCAATGCGACACCGACCTCCGAGGAGATCGGGACCGTGAAGAAGACCGTCTTGAAGCTCAGTGTGTTTGTACAAACAACTCTTTCAACGTCAGTCGCATTGCTGCTCTTTGCGCCGATTGTGTCCGCCAGAACGTTCGTCGGGATGATGATGACGATGACGATAACGACCGCAATGATGATACTGAGGGTAAGTTTTCAGTTGCTTATAGTATGAATTGTTCTAACATTTGCAGAAATTGATGATATCATGCGCACTTGCGGTTTCTCGTCTACTACATACGTCGCATCCGCCGCCTCGTCTGCTGTCTCAGGCGTCACGGTTGATGCTACTCGACCTACGGATGCTTCTCAATTGACTACTACTATTACTGGTGGCGCCCGAACAAATGAGCCATCGCCTACTGGTACCGGTACCAGAGGAGGTAACGGAGGTAGCGATGCTTCTGCCACCAATAACGCTTCCAGCCCTGATGAAACCAATGCCGCTGCTGCTATGGCGCCCTATGGAGTTATCGGTGCTGTCGTT
This sequence comes from Fusarium austroafricanum, assembly GCA_012932025.1. Taxonomy (NCBI): domain Eukaryota; kingdom Fungi; phylum Ascomycota; class Sordariomycetes; order Hypocreales; family Nectriaceae; genus Fusarium; species Fusarium austroafricanum. The sequence goes on along the minus strand of JAADJG010000472.1, from coordinate 56,746 downwards.
GGTGCTGCCATGCTCCTTGCTTAGTTTGATGGAATGAATGACTTCTTCCGATAGAAGAAGCTTTTGGGACATGAGAATGATGGAATGAAGGGGAATTGCTATTGTTTTACATGATGTACACGAGACTCGTTTAGAAGGACACGCTTAATGAGATATGCTGCTATCTATCAGATAACATCGGCTACCAATGCGAGAACTATTGATCCAGGCAATATGGCCAAGTTAAATAACATGCCCTTTATCTCACCTCATCGGCAAATTGAATCTCTCGTCTGATCGGGGGCGTCTCATCCCCAGTATGAACCGGCAGTTCTGAATGAAGCCTTCGGACACCTGTGATAACAATTGGACCACTCGCTGGATGGGGGTTCTTGTTATCACGACCAAAGTATCTCCCGATGAGTGGGATCTTTCGACGACGTCTTCCAGTTGGAGTATCACTAAGACTTTCGCTGACCACGCGGCTCAATGTTCTCGGCGCGAGATAGCCCAGTTTTCCAACTGGGATGCTCAAGCCGTGGACGACCTGCGTTACCATCAGCAAAAGCAGTTATTGAACGGGATGAAGTTGCACTTACAATGCTACAAACTGCAAGGAACCACACTATAATGCGTGTCTGCTCCCCAAAGGCCTTGACATCACTCCTTGGCTTACCGTCCTCATCACTTAGATGCTCTTTGATGAACTCCAAACTGATGAAGAGGTAGAAAATGGCTGAAACACCAATCGGTCCAAAGAAGCCGACAAACACAGCTTGTTTGACCTCTTCAATCTGATGAATCCACTTATGCATGCCAAACACCCATGGTAATCTCCTCAATATTAAAACACAAATGCCCAGAAGGACAAGATGCCAGAGAGAAATGACAGAGTTATCATGAAAATCTCGCCAGGGAATGAAGGCTCCGTACCAGAGAAATATGGTCACGTTGAGAAGCATGTCGATTGTTGGCTGGAGGGAATCATCCTTGGTTTCGAGCCGGAACCAATCGTCCCATGTAAATGTGTTGCCGGCAATGAAACAGGCCAGCACATCATCTGTTCCAACCATACCGCACGTTCCTAGGACAAACAGCGCAAGGGCGATAGCAAATACGAGAAAGCTTTCGCGATCAACGTAATTATGTTTCTCAGCGAAGTGAAGTAGTTCTTTGGCAAACCATCCCACCACAGCGCCGTATACCACACTAAGAAGGATGGTGTAACCCCATGTGATAGCGAACCACAAACCCATCGCATCACCAGCTCCACCAGACGTAGATCCAGCACCAGTGAATTTGATGAGGTACAAAGCGAGGAAGAGAAACGGGTAGCCCAGTCCATCATTGGCGCCAGACTCTGCTGTGATGAGATACTGAAGATCCTGGGGAATGTTATGATCTGCGAATTTTCCCTTGACTATAACAGCGCTGAGAACAGGGTCTGTAGGCGTGACGCATGCTCCGATGGCAAGAGCATGAAGGAATGGTGGTTGTCCAGCGAATGCCCATACGAGAAGACTTGTAGCTAGCCACATACAAGTCATACCCGGACCAAGAAGAAGACTAAGAGACTTCCATTCTTTAACCAGGTATTTACTCGGTAATTGCACGCCCGCGAGAACAAGCTGAACGCCGAGTACCAGTCGGCTAAAGTTCAACGTGATTGCGTTTAAATCAGCCTGGCATTGGCCTGGAAATTCATCGCATTCAGCGTAGTCATCCGGACGAATAAAATTGGCTCCATGAGGTCCAAACGCTACGCCTGCCAAGAGCGAAATAACTGTAAATGGAGCTGTTAGCGATCGATGCCAAGAGATTGATATGCAGGGAAGGGTACGTGCGTGCTTCGGATAGGTAGTAGTTTTCTTTGAGGAGGTAGGACACGAGGCCGAAGACGGAGATGAAACCACCGAGAAAAGCGACAACGATGTTGAAGTTTGTTGTTTGAAGGGGGATTGACCACAGACTTTGAGACATTTTGGGTTTTTACTGAAGTTGAGGTGAAGGCCAGGGAAGAGAAGAGGGAACGTCATGGTTTGGGTGGAGTTGGTGATGGTTGATCTACACCAATTAGATGTCGAGAGAATTACTGAGGCATGTCCCAACATCCCCAAGCTTCCATAAGGTCTAGGAGAGTTTGAACTCTGTATCTGATTTGTAAACTCTGTTATCTTAAACTCATAAGAGAGAAACCTTGGTAGGAGTAGTCATATTACCTGACATAGGTACACACAGGTATAAATTGCGTCTTCAATCCTCCGCATCTCTCTTTCTTCCATCGCAGGATCTTCAACTGTTCTTTTTGAACTGAGGTCATGAAGTGTCGATACAGTTGGTAGTACATCAATCGATCGTAGAACAATTCAACGTCGCACATGGTGCCCTTATTTCTAACATATATCCTAAATGGATCAATTTAATTAATATTCTAGGGCTGACGGGCTTCGGAAACCGAATATTCGAAGATCGTGTAACGTAAATCTCGACACAGGCTCTCTAGTTGATGTATAAGTAAAGATGGCCGACATCGTGAGCCAGCCTTTATTGCTTCGTTTTGATACAACCGTTATTCTCTTTGATGCACATTCATAATGTCTGTCATAAATACCATGGCGACCTTCTCTTTACAGAGGCCAGGTCTAGCTCTGTTCGTTGCATCATCAGCCATTCTGATCATTGCTGTGATCTACCGTGGATACAGAACCCGTCGCTTCTATCGAAACCTAGTAAAATCACCTTTACAAATCTTCAAATAATGCAACTGACATATCAGTAGCCAGGACCTCCTCACAGCTGGATCTTCGGCCATTTAAAAGTCGTTAGAAAAATTACAGCACTACTACCCCCAAACCCACACCCTCAGCTCATCTACACCGAGGTCGTCTATCGGTATAGCATTAATGGAATATTCTATCTCGACCTTTGGCCCATCGGCCCTGGATTTGTTATCATAACAGATCTAAAGATCTTGGGGCAATCATCCCTCCCCAAACCTCTTCCTGTGCATCCCATAACTGCCGTGCACGTGGAGCCCATGTTTGGAGAGAGCTCGATCGCAACTTTCAATGGCCCAGTATGGAATAGAATGTCCGCCATATTGAGCCCCGTGTTCTCAGCGTCTTATATTCGTGGCATGACCAGAAATATGGTTGATGAGTGCTTGCAATGGCGACAAAGACTAAACGAGTTGGCCGCCACAGGGGAGACTTTCTCTATGGAAGAACTAGTGGCCAAGCTCGCCTATGGAATCATATCAACGGCGACCTTAGCCCATCCCCAGCGCCCCCAGACCAGCGAGTGCCAAGACCTTGTTGACTTGAGAAATCTGGTCAATCTAGCTCGAGAGGAGTCAGACATACGTGTTGCATATAACCTTATGATCCAAATACCACGATGGTGGAGAAGACGCCAGATTGTTGAGAGGCTTGAATCTTCGATTAGAAAGAAGATCAATGAACGGCTCGACGAGATACTTGAAGAGACGACCGTTCCTTCGAGGCAAAATCCAAGGAGTGTGCTGGATCTCTTGCTTGGTGAGCATGTTGAGGCACTGGTCGGCAAAGATGACAGAAGATGGAATACTCGGGTACAGCTTAGTAAAGTCGATGAGAAGCGGATCTTTGCGAAGTAAGTCTTCTGTCCTGTCATTCATCGACACTGGCTGACTTTACGGTAGCATCAGGACTATGCTCTTGGGGGGACATAGTACAGCAACGAATACTCTTAGTGTAAGATCTAGTAACTTAAATTTTTCCTCCTGCTGACATTTTACTAGTTTCTGTTTATGCTTTTAACAAAAGAACCTCACGTAGTGGAGAAGATGCATCAGGAACACGTTGAGCAACTTGGAAATCCACCTGAGGCCGCTCTCCTTAATAACCCAGAGATGCTCCAGATGCTGCCATACACAGAAGCTGTTCTGAAAGAGGCGATGAGACTTTATCCTCCTGGGTCAGACCTAAAACAAGGTCCACCTGGTACAACAGTGACAGCGCACGATGGTCGTCGTTTACCGATTGACAACAATCTCATTTTTACAATCAGCGCCCACAGTATTCACTACGACCCAAGTATATACCCTGATCCCACAGCCTTCCGACCTGAGAGATGGCTTGGTCCGGACAAGGTGGATTCGAAATACCTTCGCCCGTTTGGGGGAGATGGGCGATCGTGCCCTGGGAAGAACATGGCAATGAACATGCTCAAGATGATCGTAGTCATGACTATTGGGGATTACACGTTCGAGTGTGCGGACTTGAAGCCGAATTCAGAGCCCAGAACTGCACATACGGATCTTGATGTAGTTTTTGGGGATATCGCATTTCAGCAGCTTGGGTTGGAGGGGAGGCCGAGGGATGGGATGATGATGACTGTTAGGAAGAGGGTGTAATACTACTGGGGTCTTGTGATCTTGTGATCTTGGTATGAGAATTGTTCAATTCAAGATTTTTGGTCTGTTCATCGTGCGAATGGATATCGCGAGGGCTTCAGGGGAACAAAAACACCAAGGTTCAAGAACCATCAAATTCCAACTATATTGCTCTTTTCTCTATTCCTTCTATTTTATATAGCCATTCATCATTAGCTTTTCACCCGGCGTTGAAGCCGTTTTGAGCCCCCTCATTACCTTCCAGCCAGACGCTTCTCCAAATATCGGAAAGGCACATAAAATACTGAGCTCATAACAAATGCGATCTCAAACCCAATATCACCCGTAGTCTTAGCGATCGGACCCGTCCACCAAGCCTGCGCCATGCAAGGCACAACAAGCGCATAGCAAATCATACCAGCACCAATAGCCGCGATACCCAGGGGTAGTTCAGACGCAACATTCCAGATAGCATGGTCATATGAATCGTAGCAACCCTTGCGGAAAACAAGATGCTCAACGGTGACGATTCCAATGAAGGATGCGGACCAGTAACCAATAAGAGCGACGAAGTTCTCAAGGTTGACGAAAAAGTCGCGCTGGGCTCGGAGAGCTGTGGGGATGACGATGACAGTGACGACAATGGCGAAGGCGTATCGGGGGATCTTGATAAGACCCGGGATGAGAGTCTGGAAGTTAAGCGTGATGGCGTACATGGTACCACCAGTGTTACCCAGCAGAGTGAGAGAGAGGATAACGACAACGAACTTGCCAAAGCCGCCGGCGCTGGAAAGCATCGCTGCGAGAACACCTCCAACGGCTGTTTTCCTATAGGCCTCTGACCACTCAGGAACATTGGGGAGGGCTCCGGCGATAGCAGCTCCGAGGGTCATGAGAAGGATGGTGGGTGTGACGAGACCGAGGTAACTATAGGCAAAGACCCGCCATGAGGGGACCTTGGGGTCGAAATATGTCGTGAGATCGCTCGCAATAGCTCCCCAGGGAATCTGATAACTCGCAACGATCATGCCAAAGCTGAGAACAGCCGCTGCAGTCGCTGGTGTCGCAGGGACAGCCTGTTTGGAAAGCTCTGAGCCGCCACATCCAGTTGCGATAGTAATAGCGATGATGGCGGGAATGAAGGCGTATGTTTCGTAGTAATGCAGAACCTTGAAACCGCAGAATGAAATGAAGAGAGACAGAATGCCGATAATGACAATGCCAACATCGGGGCTTAGATGTCCGTTTGAAACAGCGGAGAGACATTGTCCGCCGACAACAAAGATGATGACCATAAATCCAGTGAGGGTGGCAAGATTGAGAAGAACGGGGATGGAGACGAGATAACGACCAAAGCTATATCGCGCCTGAATCATCGTTCTCATCCCCGTCTTTGGTCCAAAAGTAGCCATATACGCAGGTCCAGTAGTTGAGAAAAGACAGAAGAAGAGAATAACGAGCGCAGAGTCTCTCAAGCTCAGGCCATACACCAAAGGTCCCAGCATGCCAAAAGTGATACTATTCTCAATGATTAGTATCTGTCTGTAAAAATTGCTTGGTTAATTACTCACCCAAGAATATTAGAGTTGATGGAAGCCCAGATGGTAAAAATGTTGTAGAATCGGGTTACAGTACGTTCTTCGACGGGAATAGGTTGAATGCCCTTCTCCTCAACCCTTCCCATGCGCAAAGCCTTGTGAAAAAGAGCCGCTGCCTTGAGACTCTCAACATCGCTGTGATCTTCATTGTCAACAGCCGGAGGCAGGCTCCTCTCAGGAACATCTGTTTTTGGATCCATTTTAGCTTTAACAAAACACCAAAATGGTGATGAAACAACAGAAAGCAGTACAGTCAAAGGCGAAGAATTGCAGGTGTGACTGAGTCTTATAAAGAGTCAGAGGGCGAATCGTCAAATTGATCGGTCGCCCCGGTCCCGGTCCCGGTGGTACTCGGTTCCGCCTTTTTTTTTTCCCTCTATCTCCTCGCTAGCTTTTTTTTATCAACCAACGAGAATGCTTCAATTCGCCAATCGGAGCTGGTGTTGGTGTATCTGCTAACGCGATTCTGCGGGATAAACGTCGCCGCATGGGGTCTTTTGACCGCGGAGAGTCAATGTTTGACAGGTCAAAATGCCTGGTTGCCGGTGCCAGCCTTTGCCGTGGTAAGGTGCTTCATATGTATTAACAGATTTAAATGTAGGTATCGCGGGGGGCTTTGTAAGATAAATATCACATTCATGGCTGTGACCTTACTAATAATAATCCGCTGATAATAACCCTGTCGCTATCGAATGTTCGACGCATGTTCTGCATCGTTCTAACAGGCCGTTAATCTTCTTCCATCAAAGCACGGTCGCTGTGGCGGAAAAGCCTAATCTGCCTCCGCAGAATCTTTCCATCCATTTGCCTCTCTAGCCTCCCCATTTCAGGCCAAGAAGGGTCTCGACCTCCACACACAAGGGAACTCCCATCTTTGCACAAGCTCGAGCTGCCTCGTGATCTGAAAGCTTCTGTCGCATGCCCAGACTTGGAAATAAACCACGCCCTAGTCATTAGACATTCTGGCTCTTCTTGCCTCGGAAGAATCCTCCGACAGCACCCATCAGCCCTCCGAGACCTTTCTCATGACTGTCTTTTGCTAAACCTCCTCTGATCCACCCCGGTAGTTTGCCCCGGATTCGCTCCGTGCCATACCGTCGATCCACGAGGACTATCGCCGCATAGTCACCCCGGTGCCGGATTGCACGCCCTATACTCTGGTTCACGGCCCGCATGCAAGCGTTCTCGTAAAAGTCCCGTGCCGTCTGTTTCGCCCGGCTTGTAGCTTCTTCTTTTATCACGCCCTGCGCTATGAGGTTGTTCTGTGTTGTTGACTCAATGTATTCGATCTTGGCTTTCCAGTCTGGTGATGCAATGTTGGGATAGGGTAGGCCAATGACAATAACACATCGGCCCAGACGGTCGGAGAAGTTGATGCCTTCGGACATTTTACCACCAACGACACTGAGTAAAAGTGCGCCCTTTCCGTTACTTTTTTCGCCAAGGATGACATCGGAGTATTCCTGAAGTACTTCGTCGCTTGACGCGCCTCTTGTTTCTTTGAAGAGTGCTTTGCGCGTTCCCAATCGATCCCAGATTGGCTGCGCATTTGCACCTTGATTCTTTTCCCAAACAGCAACCACTTCATCAAGATATCCGTAGCTGGGGAAGAAGATAACGACACCATCTGGTACTAATGAGCAAAGGTTCAATATGGCGAGGCCCAGTTGTGTTATCATTTCTGTGTCACCTCGCTTTTGAAAGCTAAACTCAAAAGGCGGCGCACCAGGTCGTGATGATGCCAGTGTCCAAACACAGAGGTTTTCGGGTGGAATGACATGTCCACAACTCAGAGTTGTTACTTTGGCCGATTCCAATGAGGGGAACAAGTGGTCTTTGTAATCGTCGAACGGGGACATTGTACCTCCAGCGAGTACAACTGCTCGTGCGCTGGATGCGATAGATGAGAATGCATGAGTTGGCGATAAGAGTAGGTAAGAAAGTTGTATATCAGGCGTCGGTCCTTTAATCTTCTGGTAGAAAATGCGACCTTCGGAGCTGAGGTTTGTGAGAGCGATGAGAAATGATACCAGGCTGTGAAGCACTGGAGTACTTGATCTGGGTATTTTAGTGTTGACATCCTCGCTCTCAACATGAGATATGTAGCTCTCAATCTTGAAGGCAAGTTTTGACTGTTGGATGTACTGGATCAGCTCAAACATGTTGATCTGATCAATACCTTTTGATCTTGTGAGATCGTTGGCGTCTACAATACCATGTTCTTGCTATCGACATGTTAGATACTACTCGGTCTGTGAGGAGTTGACTGACCTTGAACTTGAGAGCCCCATCCATCCACTCGCTGAGGCCCTCAATGACTCTTCCCACTCGACCGACATTGACTCGATTGATGCCCTTTAATTTCTTTCCGAATTTCTTCACATATACACCCAACATTCCTCGTCCTCTTCGCAGGTCACTGAGCTTAATCTCAGCTGCATGGACATTTGCCACTGCATCCATGATATTATGCGCCTCATCGATAATAACAACACTGCCCTCTAGTTTGACGCCAAGAGCATCTCTGGCGCTTTTCTGTAGTAGCAGAGGATATGGGAGTGTAATGATCTCGGCGCCTGGGAGAGCAGTTCTTGATGCATAGTAAGGACACACAGATAGTGACTTGCCCAATTGATGGAGATCTTCAATGTCAGGAAGCGTCGCCAAAGCTGAATCGCGAAACCGATGGGTCTGCGAAAGAAGATCCTCTTTGGGGACGAATGGGCATTTTTGTCCTGACTTTGGTTGCTGGAGCTCTGAACAGCGATCATTGATGGCTTGGACAGAGCCAAGGCGTGAGACTGCAGGGTTGATGCATAATCTCTGTCGGGATGACAATGGTAAGAGTTTTACTGCCTCGGATTTTGTCTCTTCGTTGCTAGCGAGCGATGTTGGCAGTGATGGCGGAAACGAAGGGCGGCGGAGTTCGGTGATGAACTGCGAGAGTTGGGAATGTGTTCTTGACGTGTAATATATCTATTCATGTTACTATTAGAACGTTTACAGTGCATTGAAGATGTTCGCACCTTGATCTCTTCTTCCAAAACATCATCTTCCTCTTCAGGCTTTTTGGCACCTCCTAAGCCGATACTGGCAAGGACTTCTCGAGTCTCTTTGCTCAAGCCAGACAAAGCATCCTGAGGTCCAGCATCGCGATCATCAGGATCATCGAGCAAAAACTCAGCATCTTCGTCTTCTACGCGTCGCTTACTTGGAATGTACTCATCGACACGGCGGCGTTTACGGGCGCGTTCTTCTTGTGCCTTTTCTTTGAAGCGAAGTGTTTCAAGGCGCTTTTCTCGCTCTTCCCATCGACTGACGAGCTCATCCCGTTTGCGACGCAGAAGTTGCTCGACCAGCCAAGACGGTTCATCTTTGTATGCTTCTGCGGATTCATTTATTGATGCTTCGAATTGATTGGATTTATGGTTGCGAAGCCATGTTAATGAGGCGCAGATGAGGGAAAGTGATTTCCCCTATTTGATGTTAGTGGATCCCAAGTGCTACATGTACGACCTCAAAACACGATCAAAAACATCACAAACTCCCCCGATAAAGTTGGGAGATGCACTTACTGTACCAGTCGGACTCTCCAAGATGCCAACTTGACCATTTCCAGTCTCCAAAACATTGTAAACAGCTTTCATAAATTGCTCCTGAACATCATAAGGCGTATATGGGTGATGGAAGTCCAGCTTCTCTAAATCTTTTGTGACGTTATCGACATCAGCTTGCGCCATTTTGATCAGCGCATAAGCTTCAGCTATCGTATCCCATAAAGTCGCCGCGTTGATAAGTCGCGTCTCAAGCATCGGATTACGATCGACTGCTCGTCATTGGTGGGTCCTCACCGAACTTCACCACGGTCAACCCGCGAGATCACCTGACCCGCAGATTCAGAAAAGTCACAAGAGAGCCCCACTTTCCCACAGCCAGGCATTTTTGTTAGGGTTGTCCTGCCCTCGCCTAAGTTTTTCGAAGTTGCTAGGCTTCAAACATCACCACTTGTTTTCAGTTCGACTGTGAACACCGGAAAAGTCGACAACCACCACCACAGCCGTCGCCATGCCTACCCGTTTGTCAAAGACCCGCAAGCAGTATGTCCTCATCCCCCTCGCCGTCGACGAGGTTGGTAGTTGAGAGAGACCGCGTCCGTTTCTATTTGAGAAGATAGAAATAGACCGCTGGAGCTCACTTTAATCGCCCTTTGTCGGCGGCTGCTCTCGAATTCGACGAGACGAGATACACCGATACGATACCGAACTTGTGATGGACTAACATTTGAATCAGCCGCGGTCACGTTTCCGCCGGTAAGGGACGTGTCGGAAAGCACCGCAAGCACCCCGGTGGTCGTGGTCTTGCTGGTGGTCAGCACCACCACCGTACCAACATGGACAAGGTTCGACATGACGATATCAAGAGATTAGAAGGAATTGAAACGGCTGACTCTGCGATAGTACCATCCCGGTTACTTCGGTAAGGTTGGTATGCGATACTTCCACAAGCAGCAGAACCACTTCTGGAAGCCCATCATCAACCTCGACAAGGTACATACAACCCCACGCGACTGAATGGAACCAAGTTGCAAAATTTTCACGAACCTCTAACTAACTTCCTGCAGCTGTGGTCTCTCGTTCCCCAGGAGACCCGTGACGCCTACGTCTCCGGCGAGAAGAAGGACACCGTCCCCGTCCTCGACCTCCTCCCTCTCGGCTACTCCAAGGTTCTCGGCAAGGGCCGTCTCCCCGAGATCCCTCTCGTCGTCCGCGCCCGATGGGTCTCCCGCCTCGCTGAGGAGAAGATCAAGAAGGCCGGTGGTGTCGTCGAGCTTGTCGCTTAAGCAAGTTTCTAAATGTTGTGCTTGCTAGGAGTCGGTTGGGCTTGTATGGGAAATATCAAACGGAAAAGAATCTCCAACCCGGTGAATAGCTGGGCACTGGAGAACAGGTCTCCTGCGCTGTAAAATGGCCAGGGACCTAGGTCGGTCGGCTTCGGGCATTGCATCAGGGACTCTTGCACGGAGTTAACGAAATAAAAATCGATTTTCGCCCATGATTATGAATGATAATTTCTTTTAAATTCATTGTGACTGTGCCATTCATTATTGCTGTCATGCCCGAGTGAAACGTTGATCAACAGGGTATCGCAATCATGTTGGCCATGTACAGATATCTAGCCAACCGCCTCCCTAACACCATACGCAAACCCAACGCCTGTCCATGCTATACGATTACATTATTGATACATTATCTTGTTATTAATACTCCGAAGTCGCTGGCTCCTCGTTGTCCCGTCGCTCCTCGGCCTCAATGTCCCCTAACTGCAGGAAATCATGGTTCAAGGCTTCCGCAGCTGTGATTCTCCTGCCGGGATCAAGCTCCATGCACCACTCAAGAAAATTGATAGCCATCTTTTCTTCGAGCGTCAAAGGCTTGTCTTCACCTCGGCATGTGCTCCACATGATGATCTTTTCCATTGAGAAACCTCCTTGACCAACAGTGGGAATGCTGGTCTCGAAAACACACCCATGGAGCAAACCAGCAGCCTTCATGCGTTTGGTGCCGAAGATGGTTGCTATCTCAATCATGGCTTCAACATCGTCGGCCGAGTTGAAAAAGGGAAATCGCTTCGACAAAATGGTCAAGAGGATAACACCTGCGGACCAAATGTCAATAGCTGTCGACTGTTCCGTGCATTTGAAGAGGACTTCAGGGGCACGGAAACCTCGTGTGCCGGCACGATTGGCGCGTCGCGATGAACGTGTATCGGACTTGGGATAACCAGGTTGAGGTGTCGCAGGATTCTGTGCCCAAACTGAGTTGTGCTGGCGATTCTTGCGGACCTCTCGCGACTCGTGACAAAGACAGGGCTTGGCGTCAGAGCCTTCCCTCTCCGCAAGACCAAAGTCGACGAGAACGCCACGCTGGGTGTTCGGGTCGTAGAGGAAGTTGGTCGGTTTGATGTCTCGATGGAGAATTTTGTGGTCGTGAACACTTTTTAGTGCGGTGAAGAGTTCTCTAAGATAGATGGAGATCTCTGTGATGGTCAAGTCGCGAAAGTACGTACGGAAGTCTCCGTGACGGAAGTAGGGGAGGATAGCCACCACCTGGTCGGTTTCGCGGAAAGCAGTGATGAGAGGACAGACGGAGGGACATTGGCGTAGATCATGGAGAAGCTCAAGCTCGTTGAGAATTCTTGAGGGGCTTGAGGTGACGTAGATCTTCTTGATGGCGACGTAGCGGGCCTTGCGACGAGGACGCTGAGAAACCGGACTGTTGGTTGTGTTTGGAGGAGGCGTCCACTTTGATGAGTCGTCTTCATAGTCCCAGCTGTTGTCGTAGTGGTCGTACATGATATCCTCAGCTTTGTAGACGGTGGAGAATGTTCCTGAGATTGTTTGTAAGTATCAATGGGTGACTAGGGAAGAGATTTTGTCGACATACCCTCCCCGATACGCTTGATCAAACGATATCGATTACGAAAGCCAGGGAAGTCACTCTGTAGCTTATCCATGTCCGCTTGAACAGTTCGATCAACAGCTTCGTCCTCAGATGACTCCCCAGCTTCCTCCTCTTCCTCTTCTTGAGGCTCCTCTTGGGGTTGAGGTTGTTGGCGATGGGCTTGGTGTTGTTGATGGGGATGCATTTGCTGAATGTGACGGTGTTGTTGATGCGCCTGCTCGAACGACTGAACGCGTTCATCTTCATCCATTGGCGCCGCCTCTTCCGTCCGTTCTTCCTCCACCATCATCTCCGTGTCTTCCGTCCTCAGATCTTCATGGATATCGAAGTGCTCGTCAACATGCTGGTGAACTGCTGTAGTCATGGTCTCGTAGTGGCTTTGTAATACAGAAAAAGTGTCAGAAAAAATTAAGTTCAGCCGCTCGTACAGTCAATTCGAACTCGTGCAGGTACAAACAAACTAAGCAAGCGAACAGGAGGGCGTTATTGGTCCTTTTGAGCAGACCAGAGTTTACTGATGTTAGACGAGGTTTGGAGGGGCTCCAGCAAGATTACCTAAAGAAGCCTCAATGATTGCAGGGGTTTGATAGGTGCAACGCGCTGCGATTTTAGGGGACATGGAGGGGAAGGGCTCTGGTTGGTCGCGGTGAACAAAACAAAAACAATCGTTGCCCAGGGTTTGGCTCACGTCCCCTCCGCCTAATCCAAATCCCCTCCACCGACTCTGTGATAGTATTGTCAACACAACACCAACGGTCCGGTTCAACGGTGAATACCTGGTCGCGATATATAGCCGGCGCATAAGGAACGGCGGCTGCTTCAGTACCTACTTTATGATACCCTCCGGATTAGGCTTCTAACGTTTTCAACCGCTTCGTTTCTTTTCTATCTTGTCGCTCGCTCCTTGCGACGACACATTCGAATCGCCCGTCATGGATACCATTGACTTTGACCTCAACGATGCCCTCAAGCACTACATGTCAGACCCGGCGAGCATCGCCACTCCTGAAGCTGACGGTGCTCTGTTCGACTGCGAAAATGACCCCGAGGCCCTTACCCTCCCCGTTGTTAACTCTGTTTTAAACCCCATCGTTGACGCTGTCGCCGATAACCCAGATGCAATCATGCGCGCCTCCCACATGGATTCGCTGCAGTTTCTTCTCAAGTTAGCCCCCTCTTCCCTTCACCAGTCCGAACCATCGACTTTGGGACATCATTCTGAGCTAGAAAATCCCAGATACACAGCACACCTTCCCACCCACGCCCTCAGCAAGATCTTCGATCTCGTCATGAGCGGCTTGAGCGCAGAGGCCGACTCTGTACACTCCGATATCGATTCCCCCGACGAGCAGGACTCAGTACCCCACCACAAGAAGCTACTCGAGATATACGGTTTCCTTCTACAATGGACGATCGCTGCTGTCGAGACCAAGGCTGCGGAGAAGTCTTCTGCTGCGCCTGCTGCCAGAGGCCGTGGAAAGGCTAAAAAGGGATCTGGAAAAGATAAGGATGCAGCTTGGGACTCGGCTTCACAGTTGCAGGGGGCTTTGGAAGTCATGTGCAAGGTCCTCAAGCTCAAGCTCTCCAAGATCTTCCTCACTACAAGTGAAAGAGATACCTTTATCGGTCTCCTTACTCGACCAGTCTATATGGTTTTGGAGAGTGAGCAGCGAGTAAAGACAACGGCTATTCGAATGCACTGCTTCAAGGTCCTTTGCACTGCTGTCAAGCACCATGGACATGGATATGGTATGTATTGCGAGGTATCGAAACGAATTGAGAAGCTCACAATTGGTAGCTGCGCAAATCAACATCATCCAAAACTTGACGTACTTTGAGCACTTGTCGGAACCCATGGCCGAGTTTCTACATATTCTAGCCGAGACATACGACTATCCTCAGCTCGCTGACGAGGTATTACGTGAAATCAGTAACAAGGAATTCAACTCCAACGATACACGAGGACCCAAGTCTGTTTCTTCCTTCATTGCCAAACTTTCTGAGTTAGCACCACGATTGGTGATTAAGCAGATGACTATGCTGGCAAAGCAACTAGACAGCGAGGTAGGTTTGCGAGGATCTAGCAAAGACGTTAGGCTAACAGCTACAGTCATACACTCTTCGGTGTGCTCTCATTGAGGTCTGTGGAAACATGGTTGGCTATCTTAGCAAGCAGGACGAACGCAGCGAAAACCACAAGTCCCAGCTCAATGCCTTTTTTGACGTATTGGAAGAGCGATTTCTCGATATTAACCCTTACTGTCGATGTAGAACCCTTCAAGTGTACATGCGACTTTGCGATCTTGACCAGAAGTTCCCCAAGCGACGACAAAAGGCGGCCGAGCTCGCATGCAGAAGTTTAGAAGACAAGAGCAGCAACGTCAGACGTAACGCCATTAAGCTTCTGGGCACTCTCATCAAGACCCATCCTTTCACAGTCATGCATGGTGCACAGCTGAATAAGAAGGAATGGCAGGGTCGTCTAGATAAGGTGCAGGAGGAGTTGGATGCTCTCAAGCCCCCACCTGGAGTGCCTGGCTTTGGAGGCGACCAGGCCAACACTACTGTTGATCCCGAGCTTCTGGACGAGGCCACACAACTTGGCTCGCCGCAAAAACAGCCTACCCAGATGACTGAAGACGAAAAGGCCGCTGCTATTAAGAGGGCTCAGGAGGAGGCTGCCACAAGTGAGGCTATTGAGAAGCTCACTCTAACCAGGAGGTACTACAACGAGGCACTCAAGTTTATCGACGTTATCCACGATGCGACAACCACCATCTGCCAGCTCCTTGGCTCAAGGAATAAGAGCGAGGTTATCGAGGCCATCGACTTCTTTGAGGTCGGTGATGCGTACAACATCGAGCAGAACAAGGTCGGTATCCGACGTATGCTTCGTCTTATCTGGACGAAGGGCAACAGTGATGAAGGCAAGGGAGTCCAGACACACCTGATCGATTGCTACAAGCGACTGTTCTTCGAGGCCCCTGACTCGTTCAGTCCTAACGATGCGGCCAACTACATTGCACGAAACATGATCAGTCTGACATTCGGCGCGACACCTGCTGAGCTCACCTCGCTTGAGCAGCTTCTTGCGACCATGATGAAGGGTGGCATGGTTCCCGAGGTTGTGGTCAACAAGCTTTGGCAGGTCTACGGTATTCAAAAGCGAGAAATCTCACGTACTCAGCGGCGGGGCGCAATCATCGTCTTGGGAATGCTCGCGACCGCAAACCCCGAAATCGTTGTTGGTGAGATGGAGACTATGCTTCGAACTGGTCTTGGTTCGCATGGACGCAATGATCTCCAGCTAGCCAAGTTCACATGCATCGCCTTGAGACGAATCAACCCCACAGGACGACAAGCCAAGGAATCTACTGCTAAGTTCTCGCGGCTGCCCAACGACCACGCTGTGTCAGTCAGACTTGCCGCCATCACCGAGGTGCCTTCAGACAGCAAGGAGTGGTACGGTGTGGCAGAGCAGGCTATCAATGCCATCTATGCTATTTCCAAGCACCCCGACACCCTTTGCTCAGATCTCATTCGACGAAAAGCGCGACAAGTATTTGGACAGTCTCGTTCTCCGCCAGCTTCACAGCCCAGCTCTCGCCCCGGGTCGCGAGACGAGACCCAGCCTGCGCCAACAGGTGAGCCGACTATGACCCAGGGTACCCAGAGCACCCAGGGCGAGAAAAAGAAGCGTGACAACGCGGTCGCTCTTTCACAGCTTCTTTTCATTGTTGGCCACGTCGCTATCAAGCAAATTGTCCACCTTGAGCTGTGCGAACTCGACTTCAAGCGCAGAAAGCAAGAAAAGGAGAAGGCGGCGCCTGCTAAGAATGATAAGGACAAGGAAGATGCGGATGAACTCGACCTCATCGGAGGCACAACAGAAGATGACTTTACAGAAGCCATGGCTCATATTCGTGAGCGCGAGCTTCTGTACGGTCCCGACTCGCTGCTGGCTGTGTTCGGTCCTCTGGTGTCTGAGATCTGTGCCAACAACACGACATACGCTGACAAGGGACTCCAAGCTGCCGCGACGCTCTGTCTCGCCAAGCTCATGTGCGTGTCTGCCGAGTATTGTGAGGCAAACCTTCCCCTGCTCATCACTATTATGGAGCGATCTCCCAACGCAACAGTCCGAAGCAATGCTGTTATCGCGCTAGGTGATATGGCTGTCTGCTTCAATCACCTTATTGACGAGAACACCGACTTCTTGTATCGCCGACTGGCTGATGATGATGCGTCAGTCAAGCGAACATGTCTCATGACGCTCACCTTCCTGATCCTGGCTGGACAAGTCAAGGTCAAGGGTCAGCTCGGTGAGATGGCCAAATGCTTGGAGGATGAGGACCGCAGAATCGCGGATCTGGCTCGAATGTTCTTCACTGAACTCAGCACCAAGGATAATGCTGTGTATAACCACTTTGTCGACATGTTCAGTTTGCTCAGTGCTGGCGGCAACATGGAGGAGGAGAGTTTCCGCAGGATTGTCAAGTTCTTGCTTGGCTTTGTCGAAAAGGTATTTCATTTATCTGTGGTTGAACAAACAGTGACTAACGCATCAATTAGGACAAGCACGCCAAACAATTGGCAGAGAAGCTTGCGGCTCGACTCAGCCGGTGCGAGTCGGAGCGACAATGGAACGACGTTGCGTATGCGCTGGGCATTTTGCAGCATAAGAACGAGGAGATTACGAAGTTGGTGTCTGAAGGCTACAGAGTTGTTCAATCCTCAGCTTAAGTGTGTTGAATACTCTTGTTGGGATTGGCTGCAATGATGGTATGAATGATGCGAAACGGGATGTAATGATGAACATATAGATGGTCGGATTGGGCGGGAGATGCGTTGATTGTGTTTTTGCGATAGATACCACTGTTTTTGAATAATTTTGGTATTTTCGAGTTTGTGTTGCCTCCACTTTTATGCTTTATGATTGTCTGGTAGAGAGGAGTTGAAGTTGTATGTGTTTGGTGATATTTGGTGGCTATGTTTCACGATGTCACGATGTACGTACACATGATATGTCACAAACTCTTCAGTACATTACTCAAGCACAACGCACTCGATTGGAGTGTAATGAAATGAAGAGAAACATATACCGACAAACTTGACCTGAAATTCAATGCGCATGTGACTTAATTGTCCATTCTGGGCTCAACTGGTGATGCATCGATTGCTGTATCCTGAATTGATCTAGGGTAGACACGACACGCCACCCACTGAGACCACTTCTGCGTCGCGAGACAACTTGGGGCCCCACACAAGCTGTCCAAGTGATAGCCTCGGCCATGGGCGTCCGTAGTTGAGTTAACAAAGGAATTGAGTTGGGAAATGAACAAGACAAAGAGTTTATGTTTCTGCTTGGAGGAAGAGGGTGCAACTCGGCGGTTGGCCTTCTTTGTCTCTGAACCCTTTTTTAGCGCAATCGCAAGACCCAAATTATAGCTAAGTTTTTAATGGCCAAGCTGTTGATGATTGAATGATGTGTGAGTCGACGGGGGGTCAGCCAGACAGAGACAGACTTAGGTCCCAGCTCCAGGTACAAAAAGGGCGGGTCTTCCCACCTTTGTTTCTCTTCACGGCAGTTAAATCGAGCCATCATAGGACGAACTTGAAGATTATTTCTTATCTGATTGGTTCATTTGTGGTATGTTTCTATCCTAGAAGACAGGGTGATTAATTACTGATGTTGATTTGCAGGGACTTTATCACTTTTGAGCAACAGATATCAGCAACTTTGCTTTGTCTATCTTGACATCAGATACATCTTATTCCCCCGCGTCTTGTGTGACGACACACATAACTTTACCTTACTTTGTCTCTGACCCCTCCTGTCAGTCGGTCGCGTGGCATTGGACTGGACTGGACTGGACCTGAAGAGTTGCTCTTCTGTTTCTTATTCTTATTCTTCTTGATAAGATAGATCAAGGAAAAAGAAGGAGATAGTGAGACAAAAAAGCTGCTATTCCATTTTGTCCAAGTTTGTCTGTCACATCACGTCGTATTCTTCCCCGGAGCTTGGACCAACGATCGCGATCGCGGAGAGCAGCGAGCAGCGAGCAGCGCCACCAATTCACTAGGTAGGCTCCAATTACCAATTACGCGCCGGGATTACGTTCCAGCGCACTCCGGCTGCCGGACCCCCAGGTGGTTCGGAAAATAACCAGGAAAACAACAGCCTATTGACATAAATAACTAGGCATTTAAACCCTAAGACTTTAGGTAAGTTATCCTAATCTTTATGGTACCCTTATCTAAACTAATCCCGATTTTTCTGCAGCCCACCTGACCCCTTAGTGGGCAGTTTTATCTCCACGTGATCGCTCTATAGCGCTGCGATCAGTACAAGGAAGGAGCTGGCCCGCGCTACAGTGCAGAGCTGAGCTGTGCCAACCTAGTGCGTCACAGTCACCTCTTGTACGAGCTTTGCGTCCAAACATCAAAGACATCGACACAAAACACCAGCGAAACTACCTGACTTATCCGTGCCGATTAATTCTTTCGAGACGAGTATCCGCGTTCTTTTATATCGCGCAGAGTTGTCCATTGAGAATTATCAACGCGATTGTCGCCTTGCGATTGCACGTGCGATTCTACTGCGCGCTGGTTCACTTCGCGACGACGTTCAGGTTCTAGTGAGGCCATGGGCTTGACTGGTGCGCCTGCGCCGAGAAGGAATAAAGAAAGGGGAGCTCTCTAGGTACGTTTTTTCGTCATTGGTGACGTCGCTTCTTTGCCATCGTGAACGCGACACCTCTCCGCCAGACTTTATCTTACAAACCTTGATAAATGCATGCTGATGCGCATGACTATTATAGAGGCTACCGATATCATCGCATGAACCTTTAATCAACATTTTACCAGCCCCCGACACACACAATGTACGACAAAGTCGTCCCCCTAGGCTCGCGCCTACACTACCCCATCGTCGTTACCAAGCTCCTTAAGAAACCCGGCGACACGATCAAGAAGCAGGAGAGTATCTTTGAATACAAGTTTCACTGGAAGCGCAAGGTCAACGAAGATACCTGGAGCAACGAGACCACATACACTGAGTTTGACAGCCCCGCCGAAGGCAAACTCAAGCAATGGCGCATCCGCGAAGGCCAGGAAATTGCGGCCGACGCGCCCTGTCTAATGGTTGAAGAGGCCTGCGGTCACGAAGTCCAGGTTCAAGGCCTTTGCAGTTTGTGCGGTGCAGACATGACCGAGATCAACTGGGCGAGTGATAATCTCGACACAGATCGCGCCATGATCAACATGAGCCATGACCAGACTGTCTTGAGGGTCAGCGAGAGCGTCGCCACAAAGGCCGAGCACGAGAATCAGAAGCGCCTACTCAGACAACGGAAGCTGAGCCTCGTCGTCGATCTTGATCAAACTATTATCCATGCTTGCATAGAGCCCACTATTGGAGAGTGGAAGAACGACCCGACAAATCCCAATTACAAGGCTGTCAAGGACGTCAGGGACTTTCAGCTTAACGATGATGGGCCTCGCGGACTGACGAGCGGTTGCACATACTACATCAAGCTTCGGCCCGGACTGAAGGAATTTCTGGATGAGGTATCGAAGATGTACGAATTGCACGTTTACACCATGGGCACACGCGCCTACGCCCTCAACATTGCCAAAATCGTCGATCCCGACCAGAAGCTTTTCGGTAATCGCGTCATCAGTCGTGATGAGAACGGTAGCATCACTTCCAAGAGTCTACAACGTCTGTTCCCTGTCAGCACAGACATGGTAGTCATCATTGACGATCGAGCCGACGTGTGGCCTATGAACCGACCGAACCTCATCAAGGTGGTACCCTACGACTTCTTCAAGGGTATTGGTGATATCAACTCGAGCTTCCTTCCCAAGCGAACAGACATACTACCTATACTGAAGTCGAAGCCTGTGGAGGGCGCGAAGTTGGCACCGAAAGCCTCGCCCATGGATGAAATCGCGAGGATGAGCGGTGGCGACGATGCAGCCAGCCTAAAAGTCCAGGCGGAGGAGCAAGAGAAGACTTTGGAGAAGCAGATTAAGGAGCGACCCTTGTTGCATATGCAGGAAGAGCTGGACAAGGAAGACGACCAGCAAGAAGCGAACGCCAACACTAACGCCAACGCCAACGAATCACCGATTGTCCACCACCGAAACGTCCTTGTTGACAATGACGAGGAGCTTATTGCGCTGCAAGACCACCTCACAGATTTACACACTTCCTTTTACGAGACGTACGATAGACGGCGAGCTGAGCGGAGAGAGAAGGAGGGAACACATCCACCTGCGCACAGCAAATCGAAGCGGAGAGCGTCTGTGGATGATGGCGTTGATTTGTCTATGGTGCCGGATGTCGGCGATATTCTCGATGAGCTCAAGTCCAACGTCTTGTCTGGTCTTGTGATTGTCCTATCGGGCCTTGTGCCCCTTGGAGTCAAGGTGGAGGAGTCAGAGATCGGAATGCAAGCTCAGAGCTACGGTGCCCAAGTCTTGGATACAGTATCAAAGCGAGTCACACACCTTGTGGTTGCCTCATCGCGCCCCCGTACCAAGAAGGTGCAACAAGCAGCCAAGATCTCCAGCATCAAGATTGTCAACCAGAACTGGCTTATGGACTGCCTAAGTCAATGGAGGCGACTTGACGAACAGCCTTATTTTTTGGAGATTCTCGACGCCGATAGGGAGAGGGGAGGAGAGGATACCACTGAAGTCAATTCAGAAGCCGACGAGGCCGAAGATGTACAGACGGGTCAAGAGCTCAAAGACTTCGACTGGGGCGAGGCTGAAGATGAACTTGCCGAGTTCATGGACGATGACGATGACGATGACGACGAAGATGGAGATAGTATTGCCCCTACTGTCACAGAATCTGATGTGGAAACCGTGGACGGAATGAATTCGAAGCAGGGCGTCAAACGTAAGGCGGACGCGGATGAGTCGGATGACGACGGAACAGCTATAGGTGAGAGTGTCCTCGCCAAGAAGCAACGTCTGGCTCGAAATAGGGGTGCTTCCGGCCTCCGATCAATACAGACACCCAATGGCGACGACCAAGACACAGAAGACGGAAGTCTACCGACACCAGTACCAACAGGCGACGAAGCGATGGTAGATAGGGATAAGGTAGACGACGCAGACTTTGACGAGGATGAGCTGGAGCGGGAGTTGCTAGCAGAGCTGATGGCGGATTGATGAGACTTGAAACCCTTGGGGGGATGGAGTAAGGCGTGTTATGGAATAGGAGTTGGTTTTGAGATTCGGATTCAACTTAGTTAGCACTGTTAGTATACCCCCGAGGCATGGGCAATCAAGTCTTTGAAGCATCATCTTGCGTCTTGACATACCTTTTAGGCACATAACCTAAGGACTACCTAAATTTACCTAAAGGTTAGGTGTTCCTAAGTAAATATTAGCCTATCTTATATTCTCCCTAATATATAGGTTATTTTCTAACCTACCTACTAATATATTCTCCTTACAATAAATATAAAGTATGGTTTTATTTTCCCGATATTTTTGCGACCTATCTAGCTACGCCGGGGATATTGTCGCCGATTTTTGGTGGTGAGACAGGGATACTTCACTATCCCGTACTAACAGGTTTGCGTGTAAACACTGCCTGAAAGTGATAGTGACTGTTATTCAAGAAACCCGTGCATCATCGGTGAATTATCGTGCCGCTTCAATTAGCAAGACGCCCATAACTCAATCAAGTCATGACGTTGACCGTCTCGCTTTGTAAGTAAAAATTGCAGGGGATTAGAAGGTTAAGCCGACTCAAGATGTGTATAAGAAGGATGGCTTGTCGTTTGGATGAGGATGAGGATAGCAACAGGTCTTGCTCCTATCCAGACAACTACACTTGAACCTATAACAACTCTCTTGCTTCATATTCCGTGATAGCACTATATCTCTAGCACAATGGTTTCCTTCAACGGCTTCAACCCAGATACCGACGTTCCTGGCCTCTCGGGAAAGGTCATCCTCGTCACAGGAGGTAAACTCCCTTTCAGCCACCATATCATAGGAACTCACTAACAACACCAGGAACTTCTGGCCTCGGCAGGTCCGCTATCCTCACACTCGCTGCACACAAGCCATCACACATCTACTTCACCGGTCGTTCCTCTGAATCCGCTTCATCCCTCACTTCTGCCATCTCTCCCGTCCCTGCCACGTTCCTCGAATATGATCTCACATCTATTTCGAGCATGCGCTCCGCCGCAAAGAAGTTCACGCATGATCGCTTGGATGTGTTTATTGCAAACGCAGGAGTCATGGCTGTTGATGGTCTTACGCAGGATGGACTAGAGCTGCAGTTTGGTGTTAACCATGTTGGCAATGCGACGCTCTTGATGGCTCTTTTGCCGATCATGATCAAGACCGCCGAGGAACCGGGTAGTGATGTGAGGTTTGTAAGTGTTACTTCACTTGGATACAGAGGGCACCCAAAGAATGGCATCGATTTTGAGACGTTGCATTCGAAGCAGGAGAATATGTCGTTTGGAACATGGGGTCGCTACGGACAGAGCAAACTCGCGAACATCGTGCTTGCAAAGGAAGTAGAACGACGACATCCCCGTATCAAGGGCGTGGTGGTCCATCCAGGTGTTATTGCCACGAATCTTGTTACTGGGCTGGGATTCTGGAAGAGGATGTTTGTCTATGTCACGAATCCGACTATGATGACGCCTGAACAGGGGGGATATAACACTGTGTGGGCAGCGACAGCGGATATGAAAAGGGATGAGAAAGTAGCATTTTATGAACCTGTTGGGAAGGCCAACAAAGGAGATGCGATGTGCTTTGACGAGGAGCTGGGTAAGAAGTTGTGGAAGTGGACGAAGGAGAAGATTGAGAGTGTCAAGTAGAACACAGGTTGTAAGTTGTTTGTACATCAGTCACAGTTAGTCAATGCCTTGTAACCTTTCAATTCCACATGGTAGTAGCCCATTTCTTAAATCATATATACAAGCCAATTCATTCTTTCCACCGTTTAGTTTGTAGTAGGAGGGGGCGTAACAGCGAAAGTCGGCCTCACGAATCTGCACCACATTAACATACACTCTTATAGTATCACTGAGGGATAGGACTAACCGGTCGCTGTTGTAGATCTTGGCGTTGTCGCCGAGCAATTCCTTCTCGCGCTTCTGGTCGGCTAGGTATCGTCGGACCTGGTCGCGGTCTTCTTCGGCTTGAAGGAGGGGAATGAGGTTGATGCGAGCCCACATCTTTTCACGGCCGAGTTCGCTGGTGGATGTTAGCTTCTGCTCGTACACAGTTGCATGGTTTGTATGCTCGTATGTGTTGGAAAATTGTCGGCGCTTGTTGTAGGTGGTTGATTGATTGTAGAAGGAGAGGGAGGATATAGGAGAGGGAGGATATAGGACGCACTTGGCCTCGCGCATGCCGCCGATCAGCTTGTACCAGCCGTAGCCCATAACAGCGCCCATTCCGAGGAGGAGAATACCGGGACGGAAACCCTTTGCGGGGAGGTTTCGCTGCTGGAGTCAGCTTTTTGTCTTGTTTCTTGATGCCGTTCCTTATTTGTTGCTCATTGCTCCGTCTCTTTCTCGGCTCTCGCAATCGCCCTTGAACACATCCCAACCAAGCCAATTGACCCCCAAAACGCCCTCAAACCACATATCCTCCATCTCTCACTCTCATAAACTCTCCGACAAACGCACCTTGTACTGGACGGGCTCGTACCCGCCCCGAGGGGGCATATCCTGAGGCATGCTGGGCAATTCTATAACTCGGTCGTGGGGTCGGGTCGGGCCAGTCGAATGTCGCTACTGTCGTATCGTCCCTCGTGCGGGCGGGCAGCTCGTCGTTTCGTGGGCGTGGATGGCGATTGAAGGGTGCGTTTTGGTTTGTGAGGTGATTGATTGAGCTGCCAGTCAATTCCGGTTGAAGCCTTGTCACGATTACGTAAGGCAGCCGGGGAGCTTTATTTGGGTGCTGGCTGACTGGCCTGCGGCAGGGGGTTACATAAGCGGATTGACCAGTAGACTTGCACGGATTAGCAAGTGATGAAGGCATCGCCAATCTTCATTTATTCACAAACGAATGTTATTTGTTTCATTCCATCAATGTTAGAGATAGCAAGCAATTCAATACAAACAGGAACTTGCAGCTTTGGGCTCATCCTTGTTCATATTTATCCGTCTGGTCCCACATCTTGATGATTGACCAGCTGGCTCACAGTGACAACTATAACACCATGTGTTTGACTCATTCACCTCGTTTGCATCTTTTGTTTTCACTTGTTTTAATTCTTCATCACTTACAATAGCAAGTTGTGATGGTATAAAGCTGTTGGTTGTCTCGTTTGTTAACTACGACCGTTTGCTTAACATGGTGACTATAAAAACCCCTGGACTCATTGACATTTCAGCACTTACAGAGACTTTCAGGACAGCGAATATTCATCATGGAGAACTTGCCAGACGGTTATAAACCAGACCCTCCTGGGAACATCGAGGCGACCTGGGAGAAGTGCTATTCACCACTCTCAGATCTCTATCCCTACCCTCCTAACAAGAGCCCCATCATCCCCTCAACAGCGGATAGGGACGAAGACTGGCTTCTCGCATCTCGCCAACTCGTCGTCTTCTCAAGGTTCTGCAAAACCTACGAAATACGGCATCAAAAAGATGACCACATCCAGTTCTACTTCTGGACCGCTCTAGATAGATCAAACCGCCGGTTCAAAGACGTCAACGACCCGAATGCACGCCTCTGGGAGTTTCACGATATGCGAGGCATGCTGGCCTGGTAGCGCGAGATCCTGTACTGCCCGCATCCCATACAAACACAGCAGGCTCATGAAGACGGGATCTGGCGACGAGTGCTTTTAAGCTCACCCTGGTGGGACTGTCCTATCTTTGAAGATCTACTGGTCAAGCCGAGTATGAACAAGAGCGGTGGTTACAAGAGAGATGAGAATGGTGATATGGTGATGAAGCGACGAGATCCACACTTTGAGGCGCTGGAGGAGGAGTTTTTGGAGAGGTGGTGGTTCAAGGCTTCTAAGCTGCCGCTGAGGAGGTTTGACAATGGAGATGCGGTTCTGCCGTTGACGGCGGACTATTATCGGGCTATGTATGGGGATAAGGCGATGAAGTGGAAGATTGAGGAGGAAGAGGAGACTTCGGAGAAGGAGACCAACACTGATGGGGGTAGAGAGGTGAAAGAGGATGGGTATGAGCAGTCTCGAGGGGAGTTGACCTTTCCGGAGTGGCTGCAGATGAATATGGGATGAGTTCTAGGGTACAAGTTCCATGAGTTGATACCAGGCATTGAGTCACACGAAATGTCATGGACAAAGGAACATGCTGATAGCAGTAACCGCAATAGTACCTTGTCTAGACTCCGTAATATCTGCACTCCATCTTGTGCTACGTTGTCGTATATGTGCTGTGGCATCACAGAAGACACCATTTAGCTGATACGCATTCCAACACTACGTGCAACCTACATACCATGACTTGATACTGTACCAAGGACCAGGTCTCACAGGACCTTCGAAACCTTACATTTTTGTCAGTTGTGCTTCTCCATTCTCACATTTCTCAGGTATGACCTATACCTCGACCTAAGACAGGGCGAGGACTTGACGTTACGTGGATCGCTGGCTCTCTCCTATAGTAACGCTGAAATAAAATGAGGTAAGATTGACACAATTTGTATAGCAAGTTTAAAAGCTGGACAACCAAGCTACGTAAAGGCCCTCAAAATTCGAGTACTCGTTTCACCTTGGCCCTTCATCTACCTCACAGAACCTTCTCCCCAGAGCCAAATCCTACAACATGGCTCCCATCCTCAATCTCTTCCCGTCTAATATCCTCCTGATCCTGCTGGATGAACTTTTGAGGCCTCTTCGCCATGGTAGCGTCTTTGTCCTTGATGACGATGATGGAGGGGTTCTCTCTGAAGTAGGCATCCATATCCTCAAGCTTCCGGTTTGCTGTAACTAGGTTAGCATTGCTAATAGTCTGGCGAATACCAAACTTACATGTTTCTGGGTAAAAGAAGTAGATAACAGGTAGGAATAGAGCGTTGGTGACGGTCCATACGATCCAGAAGCGCCAGCCAAGATTCTGAATGCCGATAGGCGTGATTTCCACGACGATGAAGTTTGTAATCCTGGTGTTTGTCAGTAACAAACTAAACAACAAGTGATTGGCAACATACCAGTTTGTTCCCGTAGCAAGCGCCGCACCTTTTGTCCGCATGGGGAGGGAGTTTACTTCAGTAGGATATAACCACGGCACTCCCAACATTCCCACCCCAAATGAAATGAAGTAGAAGAAGAAGAATGCCACCGAAGCTGATCCCAGCGCTTCTTTCTTATCTCCAACTGCATATCGTAGAAGAATAGTGATAACAAGGAATGACAACAGTTGACCTGCCGTGGATAGCAGCATAAGCCCTCGTCGTCCCCATCTCTCGACGAGAAAAACTGCCATTGAAGAGAAGACGAGATATGATACAGCGTTGCACGCAGAGAGTAACCGAGCCATACTCTCTGAAAGACCAACACTGTGGATAAGAACAGTGGGCATGTAGTAACTCATGATGTTAATGCCACCGAATTGCTGCATGAGCTGTGTGTTTGCGCCGAGGAGTAAACGGCGAAGAGTTTTTGTATCGGAGGTGTCTTTGTTGCGACGAAGGAGAATGTCTTTCCATTTTACAGCATGTTGACGCTCGTAGTCTACGCTGTATTGGATCTCGTGGAGTTGAGCTGCTACAACCGGAGACGTTGTAGTTTTATCCTCGATGCAGGCGAGAATCTCGGTCGCTTCTTGAATGCGACCGTGAGCAATGAGCCAACTATCCACCACAATTAGCAGTGATTCACAGAGTAAACAGTAGGTTACCCACCGAGGGGATTCAGGAAGCCATGGAACAGTGGCGAAGAGCACAAAGATGAATACAAACTGAAATGCCAGAGGAAATCTCCAGGCGACTGAGCCCTCGACAAAGGATAGACCGTAGTTGATCCAGTTGACGAGGCAGAAACCAGCGATGTTCATGGCCATTTCGAGAATCACGAGTTTACCTCGCCACTTCGCCTGCGCTGTTTCGGTTTGCCAGATCGGTGCTGTTGCTGTGTTGATGCCATTCCCGATGCTACATAACGTTAGTATACTATTGCTGAAGTAGTAAGGATGGAGGAATCCTCACCCTAGGACTATACGACCGACTATCATTTGTGGAAGACTATACGAGGTAACCTTTATGACAGTCCCGACCGACATGATAACGGTGCCAAGGAGGATCGCCTTCTTCCTTCCAAGTCTCTCACCGATTGTAAATGCAATAACTGCACCTACAAAACAGCCGATGTCGTAAATGGCAGTCACAGTAGCAAGAAGATTAGTCTTTGTTGGACCAACCAAGTTATGTAGCTCAAGGAAGTCCCGAGTTACAACGACACCACCTATATTGCATCAGTTGAGTTGAGAATAGGGGTTGGGGATCGCACTGAAGACGCCTTGATCATAGCCAAAGAGTGTCATATCCGTTGCGCAAGCAACCTTGTATTGTCAGATGGAATAAGTGAAGGGAGGGAGCGACGAACTGTGATCCAGAATGTAAGCCATCCTCCTCTGAATCCAAAGAAGGGCTGTTTAGGTGCTTTAGCCATTGCAGAAACTTCAACACTCTTGAGATGCAACTTCTGGAGTACTTGCAGATGATGCAGTGCACTGCAAATCGTTACCCAGTCTGTCGGTTCACTTATATACCCAGCTCAACTTCCATTTAGCCGCCTCGTGCAAGTTATTCTCCGAGTTATCCCCACGCCTATACCCGTTTTAACATATAAGAGAAGTATTATTTCGCTGCCTGGACCTCACCTGACTTCTTCTCGGTCGTCATCGCCCCGAGATGCAGCAGAAGCAGTGTAACAGCCATATTAGCCTGATATCAGTAAGAAGAAATATTGGAATAATGCGACCATTTTGGCTGTCGGAACCGATTCCTTGGGACGATCACGGATGTTTCGCGTGGGGTATTAAGCTTGTTCGGGGTGAGGGAGAGGACCTGGGGATGACAAGGATAGAGATCCTCCTCACGCGTTGTTGACATATAATGAGCTGAGCTGAGTTATTTGGACAAGACATCTTTTGACGCCGTAAAGTTTATGGGCCCTAAAGAATTATGAGAACTACCCTAGTCTTACCTAAACTCATACGACTCTAGGCATTCCTTATCATATATTGACCCCATAACCTTCGCCATTTAAAGAGATGTATATTTCTAGTCTATGGGAACTCTGTCCAATGGACCCTGTTCTCCAGCCGTATCTGCTTCAACGACACAGCGTCCACCACATGATTCAGTCCAAAGTGCCAGATGGCATCGCCATGAGACTTGATCTGAGTCAAGTCGATTGTCTTCTTATTCTCAACCTTGAACATACACTGAACATCCGGATACTCGCAAGCCACTTTGTTCCATGCGCTGCATACCTCGGGTTGAAGCTGTGACTCCCATGTTGCCTGCCAGGTGATTGAAGCGTTCTCTTGGTGTTTACGATACGTAAAGGCACATGCCTCTTGGAACGACCCGTTCCATAATGTAAATGACTTTAGCTCAGGCATGCGCATTGCAAATCTCGCAGCAATCTTCAAGAGCGTGTCGATTTTCTTGGGTTCATCCCAGGCTGTCTCGGATGATATAGTCCGGGACGTCAGTGTTAGAGTACGCAGCTGTTTCCATCGCCAGTCTGGTTGGCACGCCTCAAAGAAGTCAAAGGCATCGACCATGAAAGAAATAGAAAGATTTTCAAGCTCAAGACTTTTCATGGCGAATGGCGCAGCCAGTAGCTGAGAGTCGGGTCGGTCAAATGGTCCTATAGGCAATGTGTGCCCTAAGTCCCGATACCAGCCATGTATTACGGGATAATGAAGCTCATTAAACTCTTCAAATAGTGTGATGGACTTGACGTTCTTGATGTTGGGTAGCACGATGTTGGCCCAAACTAGAGCTATCGTTAGTACTTGGAGGCAGAACCTAGGTTTTCATCTGTAGCTTACCCCAAGCCCAGCCTCTTTAGCCTGTCGAGTGGTAAATACCACTCCTCGAGGATAAGCTCCTCTAATAGAGGAAGCTTCGAAATCATTTGTGACAATAGGAAGGGCGCGAATTGACGACGGCATTGACGGCGAATAAGAAACCTCGTCACGGCTTTCACCTTCGCTAGAGGTTGAGTATTGTCAAAGCCGCAAATGAAGGGCTCTCGTGTCCTCTTCAGGGCATGCAAACCGGGTCTGTCCACTGGAGTGAGCCCGTGGCATGAGAAAGGAAGCACGTCCTCTTGAAGTTCAAAATCCTCGCCCGGTGCTCCAAAGTAATGCCCCTTGAACCAATGCTGCGAGTCGCTCGGGGAGTAGATATTGATCTCCAATGTCAAGTCTTGTTGCGCCGGCCAAGTACTCAATATATAGAACAAGCAAAAGCTATTGTATTTGATGGTCTCTAGGTTCTTGTCATGTGGAATATCTGCCCATAGTGCACAGCAGTCCTGACAGGTGTATGATGGGAGTTCGATATCGAGCCAAATATGCTTGACGAGGCTCCTATGTCGATTATTAAACCAGTCGAGTCCAACAAGCTCGTTGGAGCGTTTGATTCGTAGCTGATGGAAGACCTTCTTCTCGATAACATCGCGCCATTCCTTCGAGATAGAGGCGTGCTTTGCTATGCCGTCCAGTGTTACGAAGTATTCCAAGATGAGATCGCGTATTTCTCGGGGGAGTGATATCCAGTCTGGCATTTTGACGATAGGTTCCAGGTTGTACAGGTATATAGGATTGATGAAAATGAATCTGAAAGAATAGGACTGGAGAGACAAGTGTTGAAATACTTGGGCATAAGAGAACTTAAGGACTGAATATGCGAACTTTACCAAGACTTTAATCACACATAGCTTATTAGCCCGAACACAGTCTATAAATGAGTTAATCACATTTCCTAGAGCATTTGTCTGTGAATATGGTTACTTTGGTGGAAGTCTGTGGGACAGGCTTGAATCTGTGTGTAAGTCAGAGCAACGCATCCTTTCCACGTTGCCTTGCTAACCACTCGATATTCTATTTCCTCAAATCTACATCTTGAAGACTAATAGTAAGGGAACTGATTTGCCATGGATATAATAGTGAGTGGTGTGGGCAACCCAAGAATTGCCAACTTATTCACAAGAGTCAAGACACAGCGCTACATCTTACACATGCCAGTCAGTCTTATTACTACAGGCCTAACACATTCACATCTCGCTTCTCAATTCTGGAACAAAGACCAAATAGTATTCTTATCTTCATGTTCTATCACATGTCGACACATTACGTCTATCCTTCAAAGGTACATCCATCCAGACTCCTGTTTCATCCAAAAGCTCATCATTAAGCCATCGCACTCACGTCCAGATTAACCCGAAAAGAAAAACCCCACATAAACAATTCATAAGCGGCAGATACATTATGCCGCAGCTGTTGAAGGCGCCTGGCTTCCCAAAGATAGCGGCTGGTTGCTGTCAACTAAACCCTCACTCAACTTCTTCGTCACGGCATCGGGATCTGGCTCGTCTCTTCCCACGAATGTCCAGCTTTCCTCTGTGTCATCATCTTCTGTTGCGTCGTGCTGTGCGGCATTTCCGGCGTGGCGTTTGATGAGGCTCTTGGCGTATTCGAGATCACGGTAAATGCACTGGATGGCACTATCGACACCCGATTCCTGTGAGTTGTTAGTAATTGACCACGGAGGAGGTAGGAGAGACTTACACTGCGGATCTGTTCGCCGAGCACACGAGCCTTTACGATCATGCGCTCGTTACGCGTCACCTCCCAAAGGGCTCGGCCGAAATTGTTCGTACCCCATTTTCTGACCCAGACTCCAACACCGAGATCTTCCACTCGGCTTCCAAAGAAGAACTGGTCGCCAAAGAATGGACGGATGATGGTAGGGATACCAGCTCGCAGACTAGCACCCGTAGTTCCAGAACCACCGTGATGGGCAGCAGCATCGATTTGACTGAACAGCCAGTCGTGTGGCGCAGACTTGATCACATGGATCTCGGGTGGCATCTCCGGTTCTTCGGGACGGGGCTTAGAAGGGTCGTCCTTGGGTGAGATGCGATCGGACCAGCCCTTGGAGAGAATGCATCGGACATCAGACTTGAGAACGGCATCGATGACCTCTTGTGTCATCTTGGCGGGATCCTTGACGATAATGGAGCCGAAGCCGACGTAGACCAACTTCTTCCCATCTGCTCTGGCCTTGGCGATGAAGTCCACAAGTTCCTGAGGAGGCTTCCAGTCGCCGCCCTCATTGAGGAACCAGTAGCCTGTCACCCTGATCCAGTCTGAAAAGTCCAGCGGTGGAGCAACCACACTGGGGCTGAAGTTGTACAAGAAGGGCACCTTGTTTGGCTGCAACCTTTCAAGACTTGTGCTGGGCAGTTGCAGTGTCTTGTTCCTCCATCGATTGACTTGATATGCCGTAGCTTTCCAAAAAATGTTGTCAAACATGACGTATGTCATGTAATTGTAAGCTCCGCCCATCTTATGTTCAGGCATGATAAACGCATGAGGGTATGCTCGTGTCCTAGTCCAAGGCATAGTGAAGGCTCGGAAGTAGGGAATTTCGAGCTTCTCCGCAATGTGAATGCCTGCCATGGCTGATGGAGATTCGATCAGCAGATCTGAGCCTTCGCATGCTGTGTATGCAGAGTCAAGAAGCTCGTCGAGCCAGCCTCGGAATGTTGAGTTTGCTTCACGGAGGAAAGCCCAAGTGAAAGTTCCATTCTCAATACAAAGGCGCATCAGCTCACCAGGATCTCCCTCGACTCGAGCAAATTCGATACCATGAGACTCAATCCATCCTTGGAACTCGGCATGTGTAGCAATTCGAGGCTTGTGGCCTTCAGCAAGAAGACCCTTGCACAGGGCAATGTACGGCTGCACATCACCTCGAGATCCGATAGTGAGACAGGTGATCTTCATCGACTTTTGCGGCTTGAAAGCAAGACCCGAAGAGTTAGGGTTGTCGAAGAGAATTGTCGGGGCATTTGAGACTCCAGAGGTTTCGCGTGGCAACTCCAGCTCGTGGTTGACAAACTCGTCCTGCCGTACCGCCTTCAAGGCATCGCGTTCGGCAATCGCAGCAGCGGCATCCTCATCATCTTGCTCCTCTTGATCAAGGAAGCCAGACTTCTCAAGGAAACGATTAGTCTCCATGAGTTGATGAACCGTCACCGCCAAATCGTCTCGGAATCCTGGCTTTTTAAACTCGAAGAAGAGCTCCTCATGGCCACGGATAACAACTGTGAGGCCGTAGTATCCAAGACGGAATCCCTTTTCCTTGTGAACGTTCTCAATATCCTTCAGAGGGAGGATGAGTTTTGTCCTTGTGCCGGGATACAAACTTCGGAAGCAAAATGTCCGATCACTGATATAGAACTTTCCGTACAAAGGCAAGACCTGAAAGATGGCTCCAAAGTATGTTGCCACAAGCTTCTCTGACTCGGGTAGAGTGAAGTGCGCCCTGAATCGTTGCATGGCGGTTTCCGTCTTGTCGTCTGTATCCGAATCGACATCATCCGCATCATCATCGGTTCTGAGCTCTTGAGGCTCATCGTAGTGCCGGTGTTCTCCTTTCCACATGCCGTGTACCTTTTCTACATATCCCAACGACTCACTCGCAAACATGGAGCCCATGCGCTGACTTGTGCGGCTCAAATACTCAGCAAAGGCGTTTGCTCGCTGTAGAGGATATGCTCCGATCTTGGTGATGCTATTGAGCGTTGGGGTCACAGGGCGCTGAGAACCACTCATTTCACCACTCATTTCCTGCAGGGAGCCTGTCGTTGCGGCATGCTGAACGTGGCGATGCGGGTCCTTGTGAGAGCTCGATTCGCGATGAGTTCGTTTTCCATCACGTTTTCTAGACGCCGAAGCAGACCGTCGCATCGTCGGGCTGTGAAAGACTTCACTCCCTTGAAGAATCTGGCTCGCGGAAGGATCCTCAAAGGAAGAGGGGGACAGTGTTGAGATACTTGGGTTCTCGATTGAAGACTGAAGGAACGAAGATTCGGAATCTTGAGCTTGGTGTTGTCTCGGCGTCGTGCTGCCGTGCTGACGGCTGTGACTCCCTGATCGTCTCGCTCCACTGAAGCTCCTCCGAGGGCTGAAGTCTCCAGAGCTTGGGATATCCATGCTCTTTCGCCCAAACCTTTTCAAAGCGTCGAAGCTCGATCGTGAAACATCCGCACTCGCACGAGGGCTCAGTTGTCCCGGCGAATGAGGTGATATCGGCGACATGGGTGCTAATGTGGCCTTGACGTTATCCTGAAGCTTGCCTGTATATAGCTTATCCATATTGGGTAAATGTTTGCTTGCTGCCATCGAGGTACGGCCAGATGGAGATTGCGAATGCTCATTCTCCTCGTGACCCGACACCGCTCTCTCTGCTGAGCGACTTCCTGATGAAGCATCGATGAGAATCTTGAGTACGTTGATGGCCTCCTTTCCAAAGCTGAAGAAAGAAAAGAAGTACTAGGATTGTTAGCGGCTGCAATTGCCAGATTATCAAGACTACCTACCTCATCAATGGCATACGTCTCGTCGTTATCAATGACGCGGACCTTGCAAGTATCGGCAAATGCAATCATCTGAGTGTCTTCGATATCCATCACATTCTTGATCGGCAGCGAAATCTTGACGCTGTCACCGTCATTGTGACTTCGAAAGATGACTCTCTGGAGACTCTTAACCCATTCCTTCGCACTTGGGGCACTGTCGGCCTTGAATTTGTATGTTCGATGATGTGTCTCGACAGTGAAGTGTAGACCTTCCTTGTCCTTGTCTGAAATGCTTGCTGAGATACCGTATCGCAGATCGATCTGCCCGTGGGGGAAGTAGACATCTGTTGCAGTCTTGTAGTACGCCAAGACATCGCCTTTTAGTCGGAACCAAAATCTTGTGTAGCTTGGGTTGCGTTTGCCGCTCTTCGAGAGATATCCTGATTTGACAGCCTCATGCTGCACATCGTTGTTAGTACTCGTCTAATAATTGTAGGAATTATCACCTACAGCTTTCTTGGGGAGATATGCGTAAAAGCAGATATGTTTTGAGGTTATGTACATGTATCCCTGAAGAAGAACGCTTTGCAGGAGCCAGCAAGGATATTCTGTACAAAGTCAGTATATAATAACCAATGGAAACCCAACATCAAGATGGACTGACCTTCGATAACTTGCTCGTATTCATCAAACTCGAAGATCTCCTTGAGTTTCTTCGCAAGAGCCGAGACTTCCTCGCCATCACTAGATCGACTAACATCAGATGATAACCGATCCAGATCAAAGCTAGGTCTGCTAGACAGATCAGCCTTGGCTTCTAGCATTCTGCTCATAACCGGCGCCAGTCGCCCTTGTGTGTCTTGGCGTGTGAGAGTAAGAGCCGGCGCAGGCGACAAGGCACCATTGTCTTCTTCGTCCGATTCATCAGCAGCCTCAGCAGGAGCAGAGAGACGAGAGGGTTGGGATTTATGGCGTGAACGAAGTTTTGGTAATGCAGGCAGCGATCGTAAAAGTTTATGTTCCGAAAGCTTTTTCCTCCTTTGTGCTTTGCTCTTGCCTTTCCTCGCTGGTTGTAGGATCGAAGTTTGTGCGATATTATCTTTACGACTATGTTGTGATCCTGAACTCTC
This sequence comes from Fusarium austroafricanum, assembly GCA_012932025.1. Taxonomy (NCBI): domain Eukaryota; kingdom Fungi; phylum Ascomycota; class Sordariomycetes; order Hypocreales; family Nectriaceae; genus Fusarium; species Fusarium austroafricanum. Next base: position 21,623 of record JAADJG010000472.1, on the reverse strand, counting down.
GCCCTCTTCGTCGCTGCTCATGCCATCGAATCGGTCATTGAAGTCGACACGGGAACTAGCAGTGGCTATCAGACCGAAAATGCTCTGATTCATGTTCATGAACATCGGGGGCCCTTGGGTAGGGCCATCGTCTTCGTCAGCGGAGTCATCGCTCTCTCGTAAAGGTTCGGGGAACACGGTCGCGGTCGAGTTTTGTCGCTGTCTTCTACGAAGCTCTTCGTGAACATGATCTTTGATGTCTCCCTCACCAATGCTGGCTTGTGCCGGAGCATCGTCAGCTTGGGAAGCCATGATGGCCAAGGCCGAAAGTCGAGCGGGGCGACGGACGACGGGCGGTTACAGCTGTGTTTGCGATGCGATCGGATGGACGGAAAGGTTACAAAGGTGTCGCCTCAATGTTTGTTATGCGAAGTCAAACTGTTAGGAGGCGAAATTCTGGGCACGGTCAGATGTTGGGATGCGTGTTCATGCAGTCGTGAAGTTGGACCCGGTTTGCGCCGCAAACAGACAGGACTTTTGCTATCGTGGGGAAATAACGAAACTCGGTGTTGATGCCATCCACCGCGATTCGTGATACGATGAAGATAGGGGAGACGCGAGTGTTACGCTGTGATACGAATGTTAATTCTGTGGATCAAACAAAACCAAGCATGGGAATGAAAGGTTGGAGGTTACAAACATTCGGATCCCAAGGAAGTGAAGCATAGACGAAGATAAGAATCACGGCATTCCTGATCAAGAAGGAACCTGACCCTGGAGCTGACGTCTAGGCAACTTTAGGTCCATCTGCCTGAATGTCCAGTGGGGTTTAGGGGACTATCATAGTGGATCTGGCCTCTCAGAGGTGGGAATACCCTGGGGAAACGCTGGAGCCCCTGTATCTTACCCACTTCTAAGACTCAGCGGGCATATCTGATTGGATGATGCTCCTATCGATAAGGAATGACGCCAATCGGGCGGCTCATCTCTCAACACCGTGAATCGATCACATGCAAGTATTGGTCAAGTGGGAAACGAGCCCAGATGATGTGAATCGCACGCTGACCATAAAGGGCCTCATTCACAATAGTCAGATCACCTGTTGAAAGATTCCACGTCATAACGAGTGTGCATGCGATAAGTTTTGGTGCCTGAGTCAGTGGAACGCCACAGCTGGTAGTTTTCTTTTTGCGAAGTCTTTTGAGTGGAATATTCATATATATAAAGTTCAATGTGACCGACTCAGCCTCGAGAGACACCATGCGCAGTAAAAAGTAAAAGCTCGAAACAGGCCGCCAGTATTAAGCGACTCGTATTCGTATATGTGTTGTACATGATCCCTAAACACATATGCAGTTCCGCCGTTGCCGACTGTAAGCCATTTTCCGCGAGATATAGCAAACCAAAACTCCCGCTTAAGTTATTTCATGCATCCTTCTCAAAGCCGTAAATCCGCAAAACAAATATTTACTGCCAGAAGCACAACTTTCCACTAGATGTAGCTCCAGCAACCCAGTCTTGAGATGGGTGAAAGTGAGCGACAGCTGGTACCGCTGTAATACCATCGCCGTCAAGCTGAGCTAGTTGGCTGCCATCTGAAGCAAATACATCCACAAACCGGTTCATGTTGCCAATAACAAACTTTTGGATGCCGTCGTGAGGCTTCTTTTGCCATTGGGGCTTGAGAATTGTGACCCATCGGCCAGTCTGGTTGTTATGGCGCACCGTGTGAGCTGGCTCGATGGTGACGTCCTCTCCCGGCTTCCATGATGAAGCATTCGAGAAGTCGTAGATTTTGATCGTGTCATCATATGAACTCGTCGCAATATGGCCTGCTGGGCTCCACGACGCATGCGAGACAGACAGTCGCGACTCATGTTCACCCATGAGCATAGGGTGCTTAAGATCCCCCTTGCCGGTGATCTTGCGAAGGTCCCAAATCTTAAGTGTACGGTCCAGAGACGCAGTAGCAAGCAAGTGAGGTTGTAGTGGATGCAGAGAGAATCCGCCAATCTTCTGGTCCGAAAGAATCCAAATATCAGCATCTTTCGAAGTTCGGGTGTCGTATCGACCGACACCGCCGTCAAGTGTTGAGAAGAATAGCAAGTTAGGCTCGGAATCTGCCATGTCCAAGGCCGAAAGGGGTAGATCCTCATCGTGATCGGATGGCGCCCAGACTTGGACAGATGTCTGCTTATTCAGATCCAGACGTCTAATCGATGAATCGTAAGAAGATGTGTAAACCGAATTGGGCTCGTCCGGAGAGAACACGAAGGACGTGATGGTACGGCTATGCGTTTTGAATGCAGAGATCACGGGATCAGGCACAGAGGCATCTTCATCCTCATCGTTAACTTCTGGTGCAGTCTGCGAGGCGTCGAATATGCCCATGTTACCCTCCTTGTCGCCGGCAAACACAAGAGGCTTCGAAACGGTCGGATGGAGGCCAAGGGCATACACTCGCTGCGGCGTAATTTTGATCTCTGTATTGCAGTCGTTAGCATGCAGTCCACTCAATTCTGCCAAGCGCCGCTTACCATTAGGAGCCCAATGCTCGTACAGCTTGAGGTCGCCAATGCGCTCTCTCAGTTCCTTGAGGCCCTTATCGGTGGTTTCTCTGATATCATCCTCCGTGAAGGTTCGCACACCAGGTTGTGCACCGCGAACGAGGCCCTTAAGACCGTCCACGCCGGCAACATACTTCTTTCCTTCAACAGCAATATCACCAAGAATCAAGTCTCCATTGACCCTTTGCTTTTTCGCCTTAGCCTCTGCTGCGACATGTTCTGCTTCAACCTCGAGTTTGCGCTTGAGCGTGTCGTCGTCCGCATCTTTGCCAGCGAGTCTCGAGGACTGTCGGGTCGCTCTTTGGGGTTCGCGTTTCACAGGTGTTCTCTTCGGCCGCGATGGTGTATTCCTGGGACGTGTCGGTGTTGGAGCAACGTTTCTTGCAATAACCGCCACGTCGTTGAGAATTTTCTGGTTGGAGGCCATGTTCTCCTGCCTCCGGCGCTCAAAGGCGCTCATGGGGGTGTCCGTGCCCTTCTTAGGAGGCATGTTTGCGACAGATGAAGCGAGGAAAACAGTAAAAATTGAGCAAGGGAAAGCAATGTGACGAAAGAATCGGGATTTTGGAAGAAGGTATATGCTTCACCAGCAAAACGATTTTGCGCAAAGAAATGAAGTGGGAGGATTGTGAATGGTGACGTGCAGGGCGCAAACGAAAACGCGACTCTTTTAATTGACTTTGGCGCGAAGTCACGCGCTGGTGCCTACAGCACGTCCCAATTCCGAAATTCAGCCGATAGCCACTGTATGTGCTCTGTATAATTTTCAGCATCAGAAAATCTCATGTGAAAATTCAAGGTTGAACAAGATCCTTTAACATAACCAAAATGTCTCGAAATCTTTTACCATTCCTGTACCAAACACGAATACTGCAATTTTCTTGTAGACGTCCTGCCACTATTCTTTTCGCTCAAAAAGCTGGAGTGGTAACAGTAGCAACTGAGATAAGACGACCTAGAAAAATCGACAATTCAATTCCTTTCGAATTCGACGATGAAGAAACAGCAAACAACCACGAGACTGAAATTGAACGGGAAGGAACTTTGACACCAAGTGAAACGGAGATTTTTAAAGGGATCTTTGACGATATCGCTCAAGGTCGCTTAGCCAAGAACAAGAAGCCGCCGCAACCTGGCGAGGCACAGCCTGCAGAGGCATCTTCGTCAAATCAGCATGGGGCCGAGAATGGACGTATTGGAAACACGCTCGTCGAAAAGGCTCGCGATGCAACTCTCAGCGACGACTTCCTCAAGCGTTATCCATCTTCGCTTCGAAGGGCTGCTGAGAATGCCCTGGGCAAGTTTGAACTTGCACCCAAGCGCACCAATCTTTATAAGCTGGTGGACCTTGACAAAGCTGAGAAGAAGCAAATGCGCGAGTGGGCGAAATATGAAAAGATGAGAGACAAAGAGAAACAGAGGGTTCGAAAGCTCATGAAGGCTTGCAAGACTGACATGGAGCTATGGAATGTGATGGAACAGGAGGTCTTTTCGCTTCCTGAAAGGCTGGGTATCATTGAGCAGAAGGTAGCTTCTAAGAGAGGCCGCAAGCCCAAGAATGTACCTGCAACTGCAGAGACGAAGGAGGAAACAAAGGGCGAGAAGCCTGTTATGGATATCCACGGACATCTGTACTCTCATTACCTCCAGTACGGTCTTGAACTCTTCGACAACGCATTTTCAAAGCCATCTATCCTCACATTTAACATTCTCCCACGGGTCAAGGAACTTGGTCTCTCATCATACGTCCTCGGAGTCTCAGCCCCTTTCTTCATCAAACTTGCCGAAATTCACTGGAAACGTTATGGCGATGCCACGTCAGCATTTGACGCTCTCGATGAGATGAAACCCGTTGGTCTGTTCCCAACGGAAAATCTCGGCGACCTTGAGGAATTGGTTGAGCAGATTTCGGATCACCTCCACGGCTGCACTTGGGGAGCCCAAGGACCTTTTGTTATGGCAATGATGCAGGCTCCTCCTTACGATGCCACTCTTATGAGTCGTCTGGAACGCATGAAGGGACTTATTGCGAAGAAGCACTTTTATAACGAGAGAGATGGTCGTCGAGCTGCCGAGGTTCAAGATGGAATTTGAATATGGGGAGCTTGAATGAATTGTAAAACAATTGTAGAATGATGGATATGTATTAGTATGTATTACGAGGTTTAATGACCACTTTGTATTGATAGAAAAGAACAGAGTCCAACTCCGTAAATAGATATGATGTTCTTAGATATTCAAGAGAAGACATAAATAGCGAGTTGGGTAAGACAAACAACAACTCTACTTGAGTCGTGATATTTTTATGGATCTCGCAATTTCCTCTATGCTGCCAGGTGGCCCAGAAAACAACCAAGATACCACTTCAATACCCTTTAGGCACCATGCACAATCTGCTGTCAGGCTCACACCTCTCTGATGATCCTCTCTGAAATTCTAAGTGATTGTGTTACTGATCTACAGACCCTCACAAGGGCCAGCAATAACAACTCGCCGGAAACCCATCAGGGGCAGCAGTAGTGGCCCTGGGTGGCGCTATATTTTGGTACTAATGATATATTTTTAATGTTGAGCTTGAGCCTGGACCTAGGTGCCCACAGAGGGACAAAGCAATTAGGGGACCAGTATTGGGTCTCTGGCGGATATGTATTCATAGCTGTCCTTAAACTGTGTTCTTTGTCATGTTTCCTAGCCCGACGCTACTACACTCAGATAGGTAGGTAGCCATAACTGCCTGTCTACAACTCATAACGAAATTCTTTGTTCTCCAAATCTGTCAGATCAAGGAACTCGTGGTTATCCTCCACCTTGTACTGATCTCCCTGCGCGGCCTTCTCGGCGTCTCTCTTCTTATTCCTTCGATCAAATACCCATCTCATAACAAACAAGTCAACAGTGCACAGAAAGTAAATGATGCAGATTGAAATCTTTGCAGGAAGATACCGTGGGCCGTCGCGGGCTTGGAATGTATGCGGTGAGATGATGTTGCCGACGGTATATGCAATACTCCCAATGCACGAGACGGTGATCTTCTTGGTAGAGCCTGCAACATTGGAGCTCTGCAATCCGAAAATTGTTGTCCAGCCGATGGGGATGCCTCCGGTTGTGTAGTATCCAATGAGGGCCGGAACCTTTTCTGTAGTGGCCATTAAAATGGCACCAATGATAGCAGGAATATGGCCAGCAATACAAAAGAACAGCCGCTGCTTTGTTTTCATCGCTGCATAGGTTAGACCGAGTAGGAAGACAATCTCCCAAGCTCCAAGAGGCGTGACCAGTAGAAGAGACTCCTCGTTTGTGTATCCCATGCCCTTGACCAGAATATTGCCGAAACTAGTCGCGATAGAGTTGGGAATATTGGCCGCAAATACCCAGAAAGCATAAAGCCAAGTCATGCTATCGGTCAGAGCCTCCTTCACATGTGCCCACTTGAACGTTTGAGTTCCAATGCCCTGCACATTACCCCGAATTCGTTCAAGGTGCATGGCCTTCTTTTCCTGGTTCAAGAAGCGGGCTACCGCAGGAGAGTCTGGCATGATAAACCAGAAACTGATCCCAACCACCACGGTGAGAAGACCAAGGAACAGGAAGATGACCTGCCATCCTTTCAGAAGAGCATCTGGGTCCTTGCCGACATGTGTAGCTACGCCGTAGGCGAAGTAGCCGCCAAACATCTGCGCAGCACCACATACCGAGAACCAGATTCCAACCCGAAAAGCCTGTTCTTCCTTGGTGTACCACTGAGATGTGAAAAGGACCCAGGCAGGAACTATCGCAGCTTCAAGAGCACCGAGGAAGAATCGACAGGCCAGCAGGCCGCTGAAGTTATGGCACGCGGCCATGCAAGCAAGTGTAACACCCCAGAGCGTGACATTGACCGAGACATACTTTGCAAGAGGGAATACTTGGAGCAGTCGAATCGTAGGAAATTGAAAGCCGAGTTGTCCAAAGAAGAATATGGAGGCAACCCAGTTGAACTCATTGCCTTTAAGACCAGTTGACTGCTGGATACCGGTAACACTTGCGTAAGAAACTGCGGTCTTGTCTATGTACTGGAGGAAGTAGACTGTGCAGATAAGAGGCATGATATGAGTATCAATGCGGCGAATGAGTCGCTTGTTGGCTTTTTCATCGAAAGGTTGGCTGATACCACCTGTTTCATTCAGCAAGTCAAGGGCTGCATCCGCCCCAGCCTTGTGGTGGTCAAGCTTTGGAACAGAAGGGATCTCCACCGAGTTATCGGGAGATTTTGGAGTCGACTCGGACTTGTCATCGGCCATGATTTTGGGACTGATAACTGAAAATAGGGAGTGAGCTAATCTGCATGGTAAGGGCGTGGTTGGCTATCATATTTAAGGATTTTCAGTTCATTCAGGGAGAATGTCGACATCGCATTCTTCGGGTTTAAATGATACAGGTCCCACGCTTTGTGGAGTGATAACGAAAAGACTGTCATCTCAGCTTCCTATCCTGGTTTGTATTACCCACTTAATCAACACATTAACCCATTGTCAGTATCTGAGCCAAGCACGTCATAAGGAAACGGATGGTGCGACGAAAGCTATACCAAAGTGAATGAATTTTCATAAACCCCAGCTGTCCAAGACCTAAGACGACAGACTTGTTCGCTCACTCATTTCTTTGTCATCTGACCACTTGCCCCATGCTTCTTCCCCCATTTCCTAACCTTGACGTCCATATCCCACCGAATAAACACCATGACAACCATAACAATCCAACTCAACAACGTATTCACCAATCCTGTCCAGAATCCACCTCGTATCGCACCGCCCATAACAGTAGTCATGACTAACCTGATAATAGTGCTTGTCGCAATAAGTTCTTGTCCACTCTTCAGTCCTGCAATGGCACGGCGAGCACACTCGTCTGGTGTGAGGACCTGATCACCTTCTTCAAGTGCTCTTGTAACGTCTGTCTTGACTTTGTTCTCATCATCTAGTGACTTTGTGGGCATTGTCGCTGGGAAGACGGTGTGGATGCGGACGCGAGGCTCATCAGGATGAGCACCGGCGTACAAGTTCATTTCTTGAGAGAGAGAATCCGATAGGGAGCGAATAGCTGCTTTTGATGGAGAGTAAGGTGTGAAGCCAGCAAAGCTGTATAGTGAAACGAAAGAACCTGTGAAGATGATGTGACGAGCTGCCGGTGGCTTAGACTCTTCAGGTTTCTTTGTAATGCCATCGATGGCAGGTCGCAACCAGGCATTCAGCGTAGCATGCGCCATGTACGCACTCGAGAAGTAGTTACTATCCATCATATTCTGCAGCTGCTCAATCGGTGTATCCACAAACAACGTAGGGTGCGCACTTCCACTACAACACCATACAATATCAGGCGGGTTGTCACCATTCCAAGCAGATACTTCAGCAATGACGCGAACGCATTCAGCAGCTTTAGTGGCATCAGCTGTCAGCGAGAAGAAGCGCTGAGATGAAGAAAGAGCAGATTTCTCAACTTGTGAGAGGGCTTCTTTTAAGACATCAGGGTCTCGCGCAGCAATGGCAATATTTGCACCTTTGGAGGCAAGCTGGCGTGCTGCTGCAAGACCAAGACCTCGAGAACCGCCTGTAATGAGGACTGTCTTTGTGGTGTTAGTAGGTGCTATAAGGTGGAGTAAGCGACTTACTCGGCCCTCAACAGGGAATTGATTTCGCGATAAAAAGGAGCCCATTGTCAGTTTGGGACTGGTGACCGATATATTTGTCTTGGCTCCTTGGCAATTATCGCAGGCTGAAAAGGAGTGCTGGAGAGTGTTGAAGGTTGTCAGCATTTAAGCCCAGATAATCAAACAGGAGACCCATATGTCTGCGCTCCATCGAGATGCTGATTCGCTGGCCTCCTTCGGCCGTTGGAGCCAATTAGATAACATGCAACCCTCTCACATAGCGCTGAAGGAATGGCACGCCAACAACCAGCAAAGTATTCTTCAAATGTAGGTCAATTCAAGACAAAAGAAGCACGAGATATTTGTGAAGCAAAACTAAAAAGAGATCGACAACGGCAGGATTCGAACCTACGCGTGCGAACACAATGCCTATGATGTCTCGTAAGAGATAGCAGGGCATCGCCTTAACCACTCGGCCACGTTGTCATGCCAATTTGTTTCTCTATTTGAGTTTATAGATATGAAAAACGGCCGGTTTTGCATACGAATGACCAGTTTTGAGAATAACACCAGATGCTCGATTAGGCTCTTCTATCCACTGTATTCAAATCCAAAGTTTATTATCAACCTCGTAGACTCGTTCTTTTTTATCTAACTTTTTCCCCTCTCAGCCAACGAGGCTTCGACACCTTAACTGACGCCGCCAGCCAGCAGCACCCAGCGCTGCAGCGCTTGTTGTATCGTCGCCAATAATGGTACGTATTGGAGTTGAAGAGGTCATCTTGTCTTGGATTTTTAGATAGATGGTATTGTATTGTATGGGTTTTATAAGAGAGGAATAAGGTAGGGAGGGTCTTTATACTTATATTTAGGACATTATCTTGCAACAGGGACCTTATCAAGGTTTATTTAATTACTATAAAAGCTTTAGGATAAGCTTTTTATTGTATTAAAATACTGTATTCTTTGTCATATTGCTTAGCCTACGGCTACCTTATTCTTATAGTATAGTCGTACTCGTCCAGGTTCTCATTGGCCTCAGATGGAAGAGTACTGGCAAGGGGAACATTTTCTTGCAGAGATTAGTTGAAAAGTATGCAAAAGATAAAAATGCCTTTACTTACTAGGCTCCGGGTATTCTTCAATGAGCTTGCGGTAGCTCTCCCACCAGACCCTGCGTCGATTTTCCTCCTCATCGTCAGTTTTGTCGCCCTTGTTCTCGTCGGCGATGCCATCGTCTTGGTGGGCGTGTGCAGACAGGCTCTTGGGTGTAGGGCGGTCAACCTCCTTGTCCATTGGAGTGTTCTTGGCGTCTCGAGAGACCATTACGTCGTTGGCAATGGGCTCTTCCTTCAGAACATCGACCTTGTTGACAGAGTCAGTATTCATTCTGCTTATTTCTGCAGGCTGAAGAACTTTTCGTATGTTGCTGGAGGAATGAGGCAAAGATAAAGGCTGATGAATGGTATCCAAAGCTGTCTGATGATATGATGGCGCATCTTGAGGTTGATGAAAGGGAATGAGGAGTTATTTGGGCTCGGTAGGATAGGGGGGAAAGGAAGAACGAAAGCCGAGCTGCTAGTGTACATAAAGATGGCTATCATGTGGGGATGTAATCAGTGGCCTGTCTACCACTGCCGCTCGTAGTGAGAAATCGTTATGAGTGGGCTTAGGGCTTCAACAGTGCATTCTCTGTTCGTAAGCTGAATGGTGTGCCGATTCTCCAGCGTGTGCACTGAACAGCGGATGACTGACGGGTTTACTGTTGCCACGCTGATTCCCGATCTTGTTTTATTCTTGGCCTTCCAGTGGTGATATGCCGGTGACTCTATCAAACTACGACGGTTTTCAGGCTATTTTTCTAAACCTTAGCATATCGCTTTCTATTGCAGTGTCGGCATACAACGCATTAAGAAGCATGGGAGCTAGGTGTAAGCGAAAAGCTCTTTTACGGAGCCATGTGATCTTTTAAGTCAGTATGTATATCACTTGGTCAGTAACAACGTTAACAATAAATCTGGCCGTGGCTGAGGCTAGCGTAATCTGGTGCCGTCGCGTCAATGCCAGTGTCAGTGAGAAATATTAGCATCAGCGCGGCAACTAACTATTGCTTTTTTCTTCTCTCCTGGAAAAACAAAAGTAAAGCAACCTTTTTTTTGGGCTCACCATCTGCACAGGGTCTGGCTACTATATCCCATCTTGCGACTTTATTTCCTGTTTTTTGGTTTACCCTACCCCCTTTCCTTTGTGTCACGCAGCCTGCCAGGCCAGGCCAGGCGTTGTGTCCCCAGCTCACCGCGCAAAAACACACATCGCATATTACATCGCCCCAACGCTTAAGCTCTATAAGGACTCTATTTTTTCTCCTCATTTCTTTCTTTTTTGGTCGATTTATGATGTCTTCCAGGCGACCCCCCAGTTTTGCCGGCGCCGTCGCCTCGACACGGTCACCACAAAGACTCGAGCTACCTACCTGTTTGCTTGATGTAGATGGGAAAGCTGGAGTCACCCTGTATGGTCAAGCTTGTTGCCTAAAAGACGATCAGAGTGAAGGAGATTGACCTGTTGTGTAAGAGCGGGGTGCCCAGGTCTCTGATTTCTGATAAAGGTCGGTTACACCCTGGTATTCGGTATACGAGATGACGTTGAAGGCCATCGGACGACAAGAGGTGGGTGGTCCTGCACACCCGAAATCCCCAAGACCTCTTTCGCTAGCTCATTGGGGAAGGCCAAGACTAAGATCAGACACAACATTGACTCCATATACAACAATATGAGCGCAGAGCGACTGAAGCTTGTTGAGAAACGAGATCGCCATCCTGTTGTGCCCAGTCTTCCCAACCTTGAGCTTAAACAGCCCAATTTTGTACAATATCGTCTTATTCGCCACAAGTCATGTTCTTTGGGCGACAACTCGACGTTTGAAGACCACACTTCAGGTTTGTTCAGTCACTGCATCTAGCAATTGTTGAGATACCGTATAGTATCTTTATGGCAAACCAGAAGGGTTATTTGCCAGTGAACGTTGTGGCGAAAGCTGAATTTTACACGCTTACTATAATTCAGATAATGACTACCTCTTTAAAACGATCTATATCGTGCACGATTTCCTCATCGATACCAAGGTCCTCCGCGTCCAAAAATATTGTCCCAACCCTTCTGAACTCCTCTCCTTCTACCTTCATTCGTCTCTCTTTAGGAACAGGCATGATCAGCAATCCATGGTAGCGCATATTTCCCTCGCGTCTCTTGACATACTTGCCTTCAGACAAGATCAAAACAAAAATGTCATTGTTCTTCACCCAATCTCGTGTCTCAGCAGATTGCCCATAAATCCCACCGAACAACGAAACAGTGCCGTGTGGAGGACCGCGAGGTGTGCAAAACCGCATGTTGCGTCGATTGCTTCCAATTGTGGCCTCCCTCTCGTCTGGAATATTGCTGAGCTGAACCTTGATCATGGGAGCACGGAGGGTAATTGATCCATCAACAACTTCACCAAAAGGGTTTTGTTTGTTCTTCAGTGTCACGTTGAAGTTTAAAACAGTAGCAACATCAACCCAACCATGGTCTCTCATCCCATTGGCCGATCTTCCATCGAACGATGCTGGACTCCAAGTTGGGGCGATGTATCCGCCTTCTTTAGGTAATGGCCGAGTATCTGGTAGGACTTTATCTTCTCTGTCGTACCCTCTCATATCGAATCCAGACCATCCCAACCCTTCAATCAAAGCGTCGCTCCAAAGTCCAGCAACATACTCTGTAGCTTGAGGAGTGTTAGACTTGTCTATGTCTTTGATATTGTTCAACTTGTGCTTGATCAATGCCGCTAAACCAGAAATAGCAGGGAATCGGTCGGTTTTCACTGTGAGTGCTCGTCCCGTGTAGTCGTCCATAATTAGGTACCAGAGCTTGTGAGTAGCGCCGACCCTCGACACCCGAGCCATTTCTGTGAATCCCTTTTCGACTCCTGGGTACACCGAGTTCCAACGACCTGACACCTCGACTCCGCCTTCAGAGATAAAGTGACAGTTGCACTCGAAGAAAATCGCATCAGCTGCAAAGTGCACAATTCGCTGTGGAAGGAGCCGTTCTTGTGTTGCCCACGCTCGAGATGTAAGGGGCTCCCCATCAAGTCCGAGCCAGCTACTACTCCAAAATGTTTTGTCCGCTGGAACGTTGAAGGTATATGCAGAAATCTCTAACGATTTTGAATCAGTGTCTGAGGAAGGTGTGATCTTTAATTTAGTCGGGATGTATTCCCGCTCCCGTCTTGTCAAGAATCCATCCGTACACCTAGCTGCTTTATCCGCGGCAATCGTGACATACGCGCCAGCGTAAACTCGTTGCATGGACGCAGCCTCTCTAGCCCAATCTTCTGGATCATCTTGACAGATACATAAAGAATCGATCCAAAGATACCGAAGACCAAGATGGCGCGTGATTTTGATCGCGTCTTTGTAGGTCTGGGGTAGTTTGTCCACGTCAATACTGTCGAGGTGTTCAGAAATGGTCGAATGTGTAGTTCTCACATGTGCTGTGGCATCAGAGCCCCAACAGTAGCTGAGAGCCACGCAAGGACTTGATTCTTGACCGTGGGTCTCCAAAAGGCGGGCTTTTCCGTGATCATCAAAAGCTCCGAGATCCAGGACACGTGAGGGAAGCTGGACTTTAGGAGGAATACAAGCATCATGATTCTGAACGCAATCATGGATCCAGCCCCTCATTAGTTCTAGAGTATTCTCTGCTCCAGCATCAGGGCTGGCTTTGGCCCCACGAATAGTTTCTGTTGGTGATGCTTGCTGGACTTGCGTAGACAACGCGAAGAAATACTTGGACTCTTCAGGTTTAACGCAAAATCCGAACGAGCCCACCACGTGCCATCTCCTCCTATTTTTGCTGTTTGAGATCACCAAAAAGCCATCGGCACTATCGCCGCGTCTGACCAGTCTAAAGATCCATTCATCTGGTGAGCCATGGCCATCGAGCTCGAGAGCGAGATAATTCAAGGATTGATCATTTTTCGTTCTTTCGATGACTTCTTGAAATATCTTCATATTCTGCAAGACTTTCCTGCAAAGAGGGCATTCTTCTGCTGACTTGGCCAGTGACTCAACGCAGAGTGACATAGACTCCAACTTTTCGACTCTAGAGCTGTGTGACCTAACTCGATCCCACTATTTTTTCCCATTCAACGTCGTCAAAGATCTCAAAGTCAGGATCAAAGTGGTTCTTCCCAAGTCCAGCTTCACACCTTGGCTCTGGCCCTCCATCCATTTCAACCATGCGGCAGGTAACCCAAAATTTACCCTGAATAATATTTTCTGTTGCCTCCTCAAGCCATTCATCTGTTGATTTCTGAGACCAATCACCCTGACGAAACTCAACAGTATCGAACTTCTCGCCAACCTTAAAGAAATTAAGGGTTTGGAACATATCGAGACCATCTTCAACATTCAAAATTAACTCTAGCGCGTGCTTCTTCCTCACAGCAGAGCTCGTGCTATTCAACAGCAATCCTTCGTCCAGTAAGTTCAGGTAAACTACCAACTTTCTCAACTTTGGTAGACCTTCGGCGATGGTTTTCAGCTGATAGTTTGCCCTGCCCCTTTCAAAATCAATGGTTAGGCTGGTTAATCCAGGAGCCCAAGTTCCCAGACTTTGGAGCTGACCGTCAGATATATTTGGCCTAGGCCTGAATCCATCCTCGGGGTTTGTCCACTCCAGGTGTTTCAGTGCCGGTCCATGATGCTTTAATACAGGGTCAAATACGTCTTCTTGGAATGTTCCACTCTCTGTCCACGTCAGATTTTTCAGAGGGTGCAGAGCTAATATGAAGTCTCGGGCTGGAGGCGGCGGTGTTGAAGACCACTTGTTCATTGGTAGTGGGCCAGATACATCCTCCCATTGCTCCAGGTACACTCTCCAACTTAACCATCGACCCCTGATAGAAAGTGTCTCAAGGCCTGTTAAGGCTGGTGGAAGATCAACAAGCAAACCCTTGCCTTTTGGATGACGGTATGAATCCTCGATTGATAGGGTGTGTAATTTGGAGAAGTCCATGACCTCTAGCCAGAGCTGCATATTATCCATAGATAGTCTTTCAATTGACGTGTGTCGTTGGTCGTACCACCTCTGTGCCCTCCCGAGATCCCGCCATCTAGAATAGTCTGTTACGCCAATGGCATATTTAATGTCATATGCTATTCGATCAAAGTGCCATTGACAGCGATAAAACATGTCTGTTGTCCATCTGATAATAGAGTTTGTTGAATTTGATACAGGCCATGTGCCATCTTCGTTGGCCCAACCTATCTCTGGTCGGATATCTTCCCATTCGGAGGCATCAAATTCGTATGTCAGGATGGATAACTTGTGCAGCGCTGAACGATAACGGTCACTTCCATAGATATTGAAAGGTAAATTCCAACCATCGGGATGTTCTATGCAACCGCCACCATTATTAAACAGCTCGAGCTCTGTAATATTGGTGCATGTTTTCATGGCATTGTGCACAGCTTCATATGTGCCGAATGGCTTGGGATCGCCCCAGTATGATGGAATATTTGCGTGAATGCTTGTTGGGCAGGGATCTTCGGGGGTCCAAGGTTGGCTATCACCCTGTGCAGTAGCAAAAGCAAAGAGCAAAGTGAAGATAAGGGGAATGAATAGCATGAAGCATCTTTTGGACTCCAAGCGAGACATTTTCAATAAAAGCTCTTGAATCAGGATGATTTTGGCACAGTAACACTTTTTCCCCATGAAGTGTTGCGAGCTTACTTATAGCACTCGTCATTGACACCGTGTCTTCTGGAAGTGGTGGTCATTCTAGGCAAGCATTGGCCGCCTGGACAACACTAGATCCTTCGTGCGGAAGACCATTTTGTTTGCAATCTGTTATATTAGCAAAAGAGCATATGCATATAAAGTCGCAAATATGACTAAGTTCTTTGTTTCAAGCCATATGTCTCAGATATCTTCTGTGTTTACCGTTACCTCAATTGATTTGAGTAATTTTGACGAGTATCAACTGAAGTGAAATCCCATTGGTTATGCTGACGCCACTTTCCAACACCTACTTGGACTCCTGTCAAGCAGATGATTCTCTATACTAGACCATTTGCTAGCAATACAAATTCAACGAAAAGCAATTCCTAAGCTTATTTCTTTTACTTGAGATTGGTGTTACTTGTCGAAGTATTTTGATTACTTGTTTCTTTCTCTTATTGCAGCCTCTGCAACCGTTACGCTCGTTACCGACATCATGAAGCTCTCAGCTCTCCAGCTGCCTGCGCTGTGCCAACCCGCTTCTGTTTCCATGCATGGGATAATCATATGGTTATAAAAGTCATTGCCGTATTATTCAGATTTGAATGTACTTCAAAATAAAAGTTAAACTCAGGGGCTCGAGCCAGAGTGCCTAATAAGTGCTGCCGTCCTAAGACATCACTTGAATTGAGACATGGGGATCGTTATCATCCGCAAAAGTCCCCACGATGGAATACTCCGAATCCAAAGTCTTCATCCGCTTCTCAATGTCTTTTCTTCCCATTGCCGAAAGGCGCTGAAGTTGTGAGAGAAAGTCAGGCGAGTGGCATGTCAAATACAAAATCGCCGCAAGTGTGCCCCAGTCCGTGGATGAAAAGGGAAAATAGTGGCCAGGGGATGCGGCAAGGATCACACCGGTAAGAAAGGCGAGTACAAGAGCGAAAGAGCTTAGAATCGCGACGCTGATCCATGTGCAAACGTTAAATGTTGTATATGTTGTGGCGTTACTGAAAGGAATATTGGCGAGTAGTATGGGTAGGAAGTCGGATAAAATTGTTGCAAGGGAGATGACGGCAAGCAGTTTTTGTCCATGACGGAGATATGTCACAATCCCGACATATGGATTTGGAGAGAGCAGCATCATGATGGAGTCTTCAGCTTTGGTTGGGCATCGGGACATATTCCAGGCCGGAAGAAGCATTGCCAGCTCTGAGTCAAGTATTAGTATCAAAGAGATTGTAGGACCAGATTGTGAGGATGATTGGAACGCTATAGCTCACCTGTAAAGATAGACGACCACCCAAATCCAATTGCCACACCAAAGATAGTGAACAGGAACCGAGTCCCAAATGTCTGAGAATTCATAAAATTCTCAAACCCACTACCTTTGATATAGGTGAGCCGATAATATACTAGCAAGACAATCAAACCGATGGTAATAACCGCTAATACGCAACAGATTTTCTCTGGAGACTTAGATGACTTTACCGTTCATATAGAGGCGGCTGCTCAACTTCGAAACCGTCTCATACTTGCCCCTTTGCCAATCAAGCACCATCTTAAGAATCATTGTTCAATATACGCTGCCAGGTGATGAGTGACAGGGCCGAAGAGCCATCACATAGCAATGCCGTGGCCCAGCCCCCCGGAAACACAGAGACGAAAAAGAGCAAGGCTTCCAACTTGGTCCCGGATACGGCTAAGCCGAGCCGTTATCGTAACCGTCAAACTGAGTATTCCACCAGATTGGATAGTCTTTGCGGAGACGGAATCTGGCATCTTCGGGATACAATCTCGCAAAAGAGTAACCCCAAGGCACTCAAGGCATTAATTTCGTGGGTGGAAAGTGCCCGACTCTACAAAATTGACATAACGACCCTCTTGGGCCCAAGCGGTTACTTCCATCAGCTGTGGAAGAAGAAAGAGAGAAAAATGACAGAACTGACCGGTGTTATCGAGGAGGCGCATAAATCGATGCTAGAGGAACACGGCAGGAATATCCAAGGCGCTGCAGATAAGACGGATGGGACAGCTTTGGCGAAGTCAACAGCTGATTTTGAAGGCCCAAAAACAGCCGCCCGACGATGGGCCAGACGCTGTGCATCAAGACGACGATGGCGCCAGACCGTCCAAGTCACCAACAACCGTGGAAGGCTCTCCTCGACCGTATAAGAAACAGAAGATCAACGAATGCATTGATTCAACGGTTCCAGCGCTGCTTGACGACACTGAACCCTGGAGGATCACCTACCATCAAAAATCAGCTCAGAAGATCATCACAAGACTAGAGAATAACGAGATGCTCAACGACGATACTATTTTATATGTCAGCTGAATCTTGGGACTTGTTCATAACGGAGACCTGCCGAAAATTCTGTCTCCGTTTAAGTTCATGCCTGATGAAAATACAGTACCATGAAAAGCAAAATTTGTTCCGCAGCCGAACCAGAATACGTTCATTCCATTGCATCATCGCCAAGGCCGTTATTGGACGTTATGCCTTTTGAAGCTCGAGGAGGAGGTGCTCTCTGTGTACTTCTACGATTCTTTGAAGGACAAGAGCCGCAAGGATAAAGTGGAGGAGCTTTTTAAGTCGTGGAACAGTCAGGAATATCCGGAATTTTAATTCCACTTTTATAGGTAGGTTACCATTCCTAGTGATGCAAGGTATACTTTTTTGACTAAAGCAGAAATCATTTCCGCAGCAAAAAGATGATAAAAGCTGCGGAGTATTCGTTTTGGAAGCAATCTGGTGCTTACTAGTATCTAAAGATGTGCCTGAAAGCATGGAGCCGAGGAAAGCGCGGGCAGGCTTTTTGCGGATGATCTGTTCTTTTGATACAACTATCACAAGTCCGCCACCTTTTAAAGACGATGAATTGGCAGTAATATATTCCGTATAAGAGCAGCTGGAAGAGCGCGATATATCTACTCTCCAAGACCTGGTCAGCACCTAACCTCTCCTGGACGCCCCCAGTTTACTTTTAAAGGTTGCTAAATTCAAAACTCCTTGTTTAAGGCTATGTCTCCAGATTAAGTAATGGTGCGAATAGAGTACGAAAGATCTTGAGTGCGTTAGGAAAGAGCTTGAAGAGGCTGAAAATAGTTTGGTTGTCGAGACCGCAAAACGGGAAGTGGCTAATTAAGCCCTGGATATGATTTCCGATAGGAGTGCAGTGGAGCGGGCAGACCTTTCGTTGGCCAAAAGATGTCCTAAGAAAACAGATGATGGACCGGCCGCTGTCGACGAGCTTGGTTCCTCTGAGAAGCAGGATAGCTCTTATCGCAATGTTGGGCAACTCTTTGAAGAATTTTTGTCAGGCCTTACGAAAGCTCAGTAGGATACTATTACGAAAGAGACGAAGGCAGCATGCTAACGCTTTGAACAGGCCTGCGTGGATGCAAAAACTATGGTGCAGAATCTGACCACAGCAAAAGACCGTCTGCTCTCGGAAGTGAAGGCATGGGAATAATTTTGCCAAATCTTTGAGGCGCGGTTAATGATAGTCGCTGATAGGAGGTTGGCAATGATGTGCGTATCATGAGTGCGATCGCGATTCCGATTATTATGCGACCAATACAGTGTTATCGGTGAGATTAGGGGCGCATAAGTACAGACTTTAGAAGGACAAAGCCCTCTATGCTTGTCAAGCTAAAACGGGTGATGTTTAGAGCTGAGAGTGGAAGTCAAAACGTGAAAAAACAAAATGTGAAAAGCCAAAACGGTGAAATCGTAAATAGGCGAAATGGTGAAAAAGCGAAACGTGAAAAAATAAAATGCAAAATTTTAAAATAGTAAAATCCTAAAATAGTAAATCTTGAAATGTGAAATTTCGAAATGGTGAAATTTTAAAATAGTGAAATCTTGAAATGATGAAATCTCGAAATGGTGAAATTTTGAAACTCAGAGAATCTCTCATCCAAGCCGCCTTGCCATTTCATCATTTTTTCGCGTTAGTTGAGCTCTTGACTGTGCTCTCCTGATATCACTGTCCATCGTCGGTTTCTCACAAAGCCTGTTATCACTGCCTCAAGGTCTAATATATACCGACACTCTTGAATCCTTGCAGCCTATTTAAAATAGATATTTGAATGTTCTTATGGCAAAAGACTTTTAACGCGAATCCATCTTCCCCTTTATATTATTTAGCCAGACCATAGATATACTTGAATAACTTGATCCCTATAAAGACTAAGTCTAAGTCCTTAGGAAACTCTTTTATTCCTTTATACCTATCTGCAGATTACACCATTTCCCTTAACCTACCAGAGCCTAGGGTCCATTTGAGTTTTATCATGCAGTTCTTGCTTAAGTAAAGTCCCTAACCTCTCTAGGTACTTAGATGCCAGTCCGGCAGGGATAGCAATAACTTGTCTTAAGTCTATTAGAGAGTTTAGCATTTATAGAGGTTCTAAGAGTACTAATTGCAGGCAAACTAGCTCTATAGAACTTAATGCTTTATTCTTGGTTATTTCTAAGCCAGTCTATAGAGAATAATACCTACTGGTAAGATTCTTATTATCTATAGATTATTACCTCTTATAAAAGGGATTAATAATATAAGAGATTCTAGAGAGGATAATTTTAAAGATTTCTAAAATTAAAGTTATTATAATTATTTAAGTTTTAAATATCTTGCTTGCTATTTAGCATGATCTTAAGAAATGCAGTATATAAGCATAAGTATAATAATAATAATAAAATAAAGGATGCTTAAAAGAGGCCTAATATATTATAGAGGTAAGGCACTTTAGTAGATTAGTATTAATAAGGTCAGCATGAAGTTTGCTTCTTGGGTTATATATCCTCTTAAGTAATGATATTTTGGCGCCAGTATGCATGCTTTTCTTTTCTTTTTTTTATTCTTCAGTATAATATACCCTTCTTTAGTTTTGCACTCCATTTATGCCAACCTACTGCATCCCGCTTTTGGTCTGCATACTCCCTGGCAGGCGATGATATGAACCCTTAGAACGATAACCCGAGAGGTTGCTTTTTCTCCTGAGTATTGATAATTAGCGGGTATTACTACCCATTCGATCCGGGATGGGGATTTTCTTACTAGCGCCAACTTAGGCGCTGTGTAGCCAGGATGGCAACTGAAGCCACAACTTTAGAAAATCTGTCAGGGGTACTTGGAGTATGGATCGTGGAGACTGAGGCTATTTCACTTGGTCTAATGGAAAGAAACTGGGAGCTTAATTGTCTGCCGTCTGTTGGTCTTGATTCAAGCTCTGAATACAAATGACTCCATTCAAATTGTTCCCTTTATCTTGAAACTTTAGTGAGCACTAATTCCCTTCTATGTAAGTCCCTACCCTATCATGACATGCATCATTGTTGTACTTGTATGATCACCATTGGGGAGGATGTCTAGTCTCGACTTGTAGAATCTCTCGTCCGGGTCGAGCCGGAATCAAATTTGCAAGGCGAATATGGAGATATGACTTAGTCATGTCACATCCCCTCTAGTTTCCGTGATCAAGAATCATGGCTCGAGAATGTAGACAACGTAGGCTTTGTCTATCAGTATACCCCTTGCTTTACATAGGTCGGGGCAGATAGAGACAAGAAAATCAATAGGCCATTTCAAGCCAGTTATTATGTTGCAGAACGAGTTTATTTATGTACATTATTTATCATTATATATCAGTTAATATTTACTATCCCTTAGAGTGGTATCCATCACTAGCCTCCTTAGAAAAGAATCGATTCCAGCTGCTTGCGTTCAAATCTTCGCTCTTCTTTATATAAGGCTTCTTGGGGTACTGCTTCAAGTTGGTTACATTATGTGATGTATGCCGTCTCTTCAGGATAGCATTGGCTGTTGAGGATTTCTGCTATCGCTCCCAGAGCAGGTGGCGTCAAAGGGACTCAGTCAACTCAGTTGCCGCCATATTTCGACAAGTAGTCCGAGGTAACAGTACAGCCTAAGGCTATATATGCTAGGGACCATATATAATGGGCTGTGCGCTAGACCTAGGCACCTTATGAATAGGCTTAGGGCCAGTGCCATGCATGCCATTCATCATTAAGGGAGCTTCATCAGAACCATTAGGCAAGGCACTTAGTAAATGGCCGTTATCCAAGCGAGATTAGGGAATAGCTAAGGTCACTCAGGAAGCATAGCTACCAAGGTTGCATGCGCAATCATTTTGAGTAAGCATAAGAGTAATAAGAGATCGCCCTAAGGTCAAGTTGGGCTTGGAATTAACTCGTTGGAAGAACTTATTATCTATGCTGGGCTTGTTACTCTCCTCTATTGAGTCCTCCCAGTCTGAAGAGTTATTATTATCATCAATGGCACTCTCATCGATGTAGTTATCGGTATCCGAGTCCACAGCAGCCTCATTATTAATTGTTCGGGTCATGACACTATTACTAAAGGAAGCTTGCTTCTCGCGAGCGGAGAGGAGTGAGCTAGGTCGTGATGAAGCCATGGCGCTCTTGAGGGATTCATCCTCTTCAGACGAGCCGCCAATCTGGAACAAGGCAAGTTCAAAATTAGCAATAAAACAACGTAGCAATGATGATTGACACAACAGCTAGACATGCTAGTATGCTGGGACTCGCACGCTATAAGTCAAGCAAGCCATGTCGAGACACGTGGGTGTACATCACCGGAAGCAAACGCAATGAATATGTCAGATGCCGCCCCTCGTAAGTCAATGCATCCTCAATT